>JAVDPK010002429.1:61500-110368 GCA_034780415.1 Cichlasoma orientale
CCCCCCCCCCCAGGGAGACCATCACTGACGCCTCTTCCAGCCATAGATAGCATCTAGGAATGCCTGTAAAGAATGCATACTCTACTGCACTCCATTCAGGTTATCATCAATAGTGTTTACTTTATGTCACATATTTGTGTTATTATGTTAGCATAAACATGTAGAGCCGATTGTCCTATTTAGAGGTATGAGATGAAAAAAAAAAAGCAACAGGGGAAAACAGCTTCCGAGTAAGCAGAACTAGAGAGTAAAGGTCAAAGGGCAGGCAATGCTCATGTCTTTAGTGAAGGAGGAAAAAAACAGAAATCATCTTTTTAAACAGGCATTCCCAGCCAAGGGGGCACCTCTGTGCACCACTGATCTCTCTAATAATTCAGTGAAAAAAAGAACAAAAAAGAGTAAATGGTCAAAACAGTTAACGTGACCATCCATCCGAGTAATAAGGAAACATTTGGCAATGCTGCTGGATAAAAGGATAGTTGGACGTTATCCAGTTTATGATTTTTAACATGTTCCCTTTAAGTGAAGGCAACTCATCAAAAAGCTACAATAACTTTTAGACCCCACTATACCGGAGAGCAAAATTAACAGCATGGCTTTTTTTTTTTTAGCATTTATGGGCCTAGAAATAAAATATGTCCCTGAAGCATCACCCTGTCACCCAGCTTTCTAGTCTAGCTCAGTATAGTAGATCTTTCAGAAAGCTAAGTTTGTGTGTTTTATCCTCTGGCGAGATACAGGTCAGGAAAATTTAATGCTCAGTTAGATTTCTTGCAACACATTTTGGTATCTTAAAGGCAATCATTCCTTCGTGTGTGCCCATGTTCTCGGTCCCTGAAGACGTACTCTCCTTCTAAAGTCCAAACTACGCGTATGCTGTTAAATGCTGAGACAGCAGAGAGGGCGAGACAGTCACAGCACTCAGCTGTAACGCAGTCTGGCACAACACTAACAAAGGAAATGAGCAAACCACACAGCAAATAACAGACTTTTATTCAACACTCTCAGCCCAACGGCTTATATTTGGGTGCCAACCCCAGTCACTTACAAATAAACACATTTATGAGAAATAGCGCACACAAATTACTACATTTGTCTAGACAGGACATTATTTTAGCTTTACTTACACTGGAGAGATTAAGCTGGAATTTTATGAATATGATTATTGGTGTATGTCAAATCTGACAGCCTCTAAATTAGCACTTAAGGGTGAATGGGATGACTCAACAAATTAACTACATTTCTAACCAAAGAGGAAACAGACAAATTTTGCTTCCTACAAAGAATGAACCAATTTCAAAAACAGCTGAAATTCTATATTTATATTAAACAGACTGGTTCTTAGAGCGCTTTTCTGCTCTACATGAGCTTTTTATACAGCATGTCTCATTCACCCAGTCACACACACACACCTTCATACAAGCACTTTCTATCTAACATTCACACTCTGATGAACGCATTGGGAACAACTCAGGATTCAGTGTCTTGCCCAAGGATACTTTGGCACGTAGACTGGAGCAGCTAGGGATCGAACTGCCGACCTTCTGATTAGTAAACGACCTGCTCCACCTCCTGAGCCACAGCCAGGTGGCAGCCCTGTTAGCTAAGAAAATATTTAAAGATTAGATCAAATTTTCTTTATGTGGCCATCCATCTATTTTCTCATGCTTAACCAGTTCAGGGTCGTGGGGGGTTCTGAAGCCTCTGCTACCATAAGATGAAAGGATAGAAAAATAATCCCACCACACTGTATTTTTATACACTACCAAAGTATAATCACTAGAACAAGAAACAGAAGTTCTGGCATAACAGTTTTGATTAGCAGTGATACACATCTAGCCATCATCTGTCAGTATGCACTGTGATAATAAAATAAAGTCTGGTCTTATCGATATACAGTAGATGCAAAGTGTAGACAAAACTGCTATGGATCCTAACCATGAACACATATTTAAAAGTGAAAAAAACAACAACACTGTCTTGCATCTTGGCCTAGCACAGAAGTTCCTGTGTCTGAGCACAAGTCTCCACAAAGACACTGAAAACCATCCAACACATCTCACACTCCATAAATCAGCCCATTGTTAGGAACACTGGTTGCTTTCATGGCCGGCAGGAAGCTCCAAAATAAGTTGAATGTGTGCATTTGCATATGCACTGGCATATAAATGTTACTGGCTGACCTGGTCAGAAGGTGCCTTTCACTGAAATGAACCTCATTAGCGACATGGAACAAACCAGGTGTCTTCATCCAGACTAAATATTTTTATAATTTCACCACGCTGTGTTTCACAGAAAGCACATTTTACACATTTAAAACAACAAACTGTACTATTTTTATTTCGGCGGCCCCCTTTCACAGGCCGGAGGTACACTCTTCAACCCTTTTGACGTGACTCTTCCATGTGCCTTTTCCACCAGCCTAATTTTAAGCGTGTAATATTACTGTTGGAGCTCGAGGACTGCCTCCTGTCTTCTCAGCACAGACATTTCCAAATCTATTTGCTCCTGCAAAGTTGCACAGTGTGCTGGTGGTGGTGAAGTAAAATGAGAAGTATCCAGATGTTCTCCAGAGTCAGCAAAGTCAGCAGCATGTCGAGTCCTTAACTGCGCTGTCAGGTATTTAGCAACATTATTAAATGCCATCTTTGGTTCTGCTGGAGAGGTGGACGGATCCAGATATGTAGGGAGCGCTCGCTGTGTCAGTTGGTGCTGATTTGGGAGTCTTTCGTCTATTGTGGGATCTTTTTAATCTCTGTCACAGCTGGAACAAAAAGGTTTATCCATCAATTTATTTGACAAATTTTATTTTAAAAATTATGACCACATTTCTTGCCAGAAATAGCGTTACTGTGTCAGTAAAGGTATTCACCTGGACTGTCTTTTAGGCAACAGCTGTGCCTTATCAAAAGTTATTTTCTTGAATTTCTTGCCCTCTTAAAGTGTTTGAGACCATCAGTTGTGTTGTGAAGAGGTAGAGTTGGTATATAGTGAATAGCCCTATTTGAGTAATGTTCTAATCCATATTATAGCAAGATCTACTCAGCTAAGTAAAGAAAAACAACAGTCTGCCATTACTTTAAGAAATGAAGGTCAGTCAATCCGAAAAATTAACAGCACCCCAGAGATTTTGGGTTCCAAACGCCATGTCTTTGTAAGATGCAAAAAAGGTGAGCGGATGGTTCCTACATGTGTAGTTCCCACCGTGAAGGACAAAATGTGATGGTATGGAGGTGCTTTGCTGGTGACACTGTTAGCGATTTATTCAAAATCCAAGGCACACTTAACCAGCATGTTACCACAGCATTCTGCGGCGACATGCCATTCCATCTGGTTTATGCTTAGTGGGACCATCATTTGTTTTTCAACAGGACAGTGACCCCCAAACACACCACCAGGCTATGTAAGGGCTATTTGACCAAATAAGAGGGTCATGGAGTGTTGTGTCAGATGACCTGGCCTCCAGAATCACCTGATCTAAACCCAAATGAGATGGTTTGGGATGAGTTGGACCACAGAGTGAAGGCAAAGAAGCCAACAAGTCCTCAGCACCTCTGGAAACTCCTTTGAGATTGTTGGAAAAACATTTCAGGTGATTACCTCATGAAGCTGATTGAGAGAATGCAAAGCTTTGCAAAGTATGCAAAGCTGTAATCAAAGCAAAAGGTGCCTACTTTGAAGAATCTAATATCGAAAACATATTTTGGTTTAACACTTTTAAGTTTACTACATGATTCCTTATGTGTTCCTTCATAGTATGGATGACTTCAGTATTAATTTACAATGTAGGAGAAAAAAATAAATATATAAGAACACTGAATGAGAAGATGTGTCCAAACTTTTGACAGGTACTGTACATTAAGATTTCCCCTACAAGAGCTGGATCCAAGCGAAGAATAAGTGAATATAAGGTCGCACAGTTGCAGAGTACAATCACTATGAGACAGGACATATGTTATAATAAATAAATACTGTTTAAATCTTTAAATCTTTAAGGTGAACTGTTTTAAGCCCCTCTCAGGGAAAACCCACGGAGTCGCAGGATGATGACGCCCTCACTGGGTGACGTGTCAGTTTGTTTACAGCGGTGAGCAGACGGCTGCAGCTGCTCAGACATGGCTGTGGATATCACGTTACTTTTCAAAGCCAGCGTTAAGACGGTCAAAACCAGGAACAAGGCTATAGGAATAGGCTTCGACTCTACCAAAGATGAAATTTTCAAGAGAAGCAGGCCGAAGAGTGGCTTCTCACCGAGGGCGAAAGAAGTGGTGAGTGTTCATCCAGGCTAGCTTTAGCTAACAGCGCAATCCCAGTTTCAAACCTGCTTTAAATTTAATTTTACTTTTACTACTTTGCAGAAGCAGCAGCAACCTATGAAATATGTACAGTAGGTGTTGCTAGTTATAGTTTCTGTGTTGTGCAGCAGTTAGCAAGACTTTTTTCAACACGTGTAGGCTACATGAGTGTTCGGTGCAATTTATATTAAGCATTTGAGATCTTTTTTGGCTAATACAGTAAGTATCCAGTTAATCGTTTATTTATGGCTTTGATAGCATTGCGATTCTTAATGAGAGTAGGGAGCAGGTGGAGGAGAGTCTGGAGAGAGGAAGAATGGAAGTCAGTAGAAGCAAGACAGAATACGTTTGTGTGAATGAGAGGGAGACAGGTGTAACAGTGAAGCTGCAGGGAATAGAGGTAGTGAAGGTAGATGAGTTTAAGTACCTGGGGACAACCATCCAAAGCAATGGGCGGTGCACAAGAGAGGCGAAGAAGACAGTGTAGGCAGGGTGGAGTGGGTGGAGACGAGTGTCAGGGGTGATTTGTGACAAGAGAGCAGTAAGAGTGAAAGGGAAGGTTTACAAGATGGTAATGAGACCTGCTATGATGTATGGTTTAGGGACAGTGGCACTAACAAAAAGAGACAAGGCTGAGCTGAAGGTGTTAAGATTTTCATTGGGAGTGAGCAGAATGGACAGGATTAGAAATGAGTCCATCAGAGGGACAGCTCAGATTGGGCACTTTGGAGACAAAGTTAGAGAATCAAGTCTGAGATGGTTTGGACATGCACAGACGAGGGATAGTGGATATATGGGACAAAGGATGTTGAATATGGAGCTGCCAGGCAGGAGGAAAAGCAGAAGACCTCAGAGAAGGAGGGCATCCAGAGGGTTGGTGTGACAGAGGAAGATGCTAGGGATAGGGTGAGATGGAGGCAGATGATCCGCTATGGTGACCCCCTAAAGGGAACAGCCAAAAGAAGAAGAAAATCTTATTTATGTGCATGAAATCACAGTTTTATGCAAAATAAATATTAGCCTTATGCACTTTATATAAGTTGATAATATGTTGATAATCTAACTTATAAATAAATAACTTACAAATGAGAAACCTTGTTCACACAAATCAGTGACTCTGAACCTTTATTTAGTATTTTTTTAGCCAGAGGTTAAGACTACAACATTCATTTGCAACATTCACTCATTAAAGTCATCTGGGGATGTTCAGCCATGGTACATTTGTGTTCAACAGTGTTTTAAAATTCCTGGTTATTATTGGAACAATACATCTGTAGAGTATGGAGTTCAACTTCCAAATCATCCAATTTTACCAGAGACTTGGCAGAAATTGATAGATGTTGGCAAGGTAGGGAGAGAAATAAGTCAGAAATGTTTGTTTCATAGCTGCTGGTGTGCAGTCTCCTGATTGAGGTTCTCATATCTGACCAAATTCTCATAAAAAAAAAAATCCCTCATAAGGACAAAAGTGTCACATCAATAGCCTTCCTGGATGAATCCATGAAAAGCTGAAGGTTTTAAAAAGATTGCTCGCCTTAATAGAGTGCTAGGCCTCCATCTGACATCAAATGTTAATTTTACTAAGCATTAGAGTTGGTTCCAAACTAGTTTTCACCATATCAGATAAGTTGTTGGTGTGTTTGGGCTGCCAAAAAGGTAAGTGTAAACTTTGCAAATGCCAGTTAGCTTTTCACAACCCAGCAACCAATATTCAGGGACCACTGCACACAGCAGCAGCTACAATCATACAGAATGTGAAGGATCAGAGGCTTCACATACAGTATGAGTTGAATATGAAGCCTCCACTTTTCATCAAAATGGTTCATTTATATTACAGAGGGAATTGTAAAATTTATTGCCCAGGCCATGAGGCCTGCAAGTGATATTCAGAAATAGTGGAATCAGCAGTTGTTATAGTTGTTTTTTCAGAAAACATAAATATGGGGAGGTAGGTGTCGGTTGGCTTCAGTTCTGTTGTTATCACTTATGTATAAAATAAAGAGATTATTTAACACGCATTCTATTGTGGACAATTTCTTTAGTTATTTTGTGTAAAGGCAGGTTGCAAATTTATTCCCCCCAGGACTAAAGCCCTACATAATTTTTTTTTTTTTGCATATGTGAAACATAAACGTGTTTTCTGTATGCTATTTGACAAGCTGAAGGCCTACTTGAGATAAGCTGCTAGAAGACCATTAAGCTAGAAGTTTAACTTTTTGTGCTCGTCTGCATTGTTTGCACATAATGTCGGAGCAACTCTTATTACACCATGGCTAGAAAATGCAAGCTAATTTGATAATTTCCTAGCTATAACATAATTACTGTTTGTGTATATTTTAATATAGCATGTGAATTAATTTCCTTTTAATGTAATTGTTAGAAAAACTGGTCTAAGCATATTTTATGTTCATACTTGATTTTGTTGCACGTGATTTCAGAGTACAGAAGCGTTTTGCTACCTTCAGAGCAGAAGGCAGTCAGCTCTGATAAGAGCTTGATATGATTTATGTACAGTTTGTCAAACAATGTGATTTATAAGCCTGATCTTTTAAGTCTAAAAATTGTTGCCAATCCTAGGTGGTCGTATCTAGAAATAATCACTGTTCTAAAAGATGGCTAAAACCACAAAACAGAGTGCTCATAAAAACTACAGGAATGTGTGTTGCTTATACTACTAGAACTCTTTGGCCTGACATGAATATCACAAAAACAAACCTCTTCAAAGGTACCTTGAAGAACCACTTTACGTATCCCGAGGGGAGTCAGGGCTTTAAGTTGTACCCGATGTCTGCCGCCATCAGCCTGAGGCAAACATGAGCCCATTTGCTGCAGCTCTGCACAACCAGGTTTTTGTTATGTTCTGTTACATTGATATTAGAAATGGTGGTTTAATAAAGGCACTGCTGCTTATTCAAAAGAAACCCAAACCTATCCTGTGGTGGCTGCCCTCTGCCCTCCTCCCCCCCACTGCTGTCTCCATCACGTTGCAGATATCATCTCCGACCATCTCAGTGAAGCAGCTTTTATAGAAATTGAAAATGTGAGCTTGGAATGTCCTGACTGCTTACAGTTATGTCGCGGTTTTCACCCACATCTCCCCAGCTCAGCTATCCTTTTTCTGTCTCCGTACAGCCTCACATAGCCGGTATTTTTTGTGCAGGTCGCCTCTTCCCATGTATGATTCCATAAACATGCTGCAATAACATTTTCTTTCGGCTCTCAAACAATTTCTGGGGAAAGCTGATCCTCCCAAGAGCCAGTGATTAAAGGTGGAAGATCAAAACAGAGAAAATATTAAATTAGGTCCCCAGTAACAATGTTGACGGCCGGCACCTAATGCACAACAGATGTGGGTGCCCTTCAAGACATGCATAACTCTCCCACTAACTTACCCTCCTAAATTCCCATTGAAGCTTCACAAAAATAGAAAGAAAACATCAAAGTTGACAAATACACAGTGGTCCTCTGAGACTTTTTTTTTTCCCCTCCCGTACTCAAAAATCAACACAATGAAAAAGGAAATGTAGCTTCTTTCAAGTCGATTCAAGAAAGGTTTGATTGACTAATAAGAGGGCCAGTGTTTGCAGGGTGGGGTTTGGTGAGGGGAATCTTTTACCTCATAGGGGTTGGTTTTGGGCGCTGTGATCTCCGTTTCACCGCTCACCTCGTCACTCTCTGCAGCAAGCTACCCTTCTTGAGTTTAAATGGGGAAGGTCACTCTAAAATTGTCAAATTGGGTGTAGAAAACAGTGCTTGGCTCCCCGCTGTGCCTTGAGTATTGGTATTCCAAAATTGGCTCCTCTGCACAGTGTTTTCTTTGAAACACTGAAAAGTGTTTCAAAGCACATCAGCCAGCTCTTAGAATGATGTTGTGTTCTCAGAGGGGCTCTTCCCTGTGAAAACTTTACAGTGAAGTGGTGTGCTCGTGTATTTTCATAACATTTAGTTTGAATTTCAAGAGCCTGGTTTGCTTAGTATTATTATTATTAATATTTTTTTGATGGTTACGTTTCCGACTCCAGTGTTTGTTTGTTTTTAGAACATTTGAAATTGCATCTGTTTATGTTTGAGATGCTCTAAACTAAACCAAACGAAACTGTTGTGAACATGAAATAAAAACATTTTCACCTTGAATTACACTGTGATGTTAAAAAGGATCAGCAAAGTTGCAAAGGTCAGAGTCGTAGATCAAAGTTGAAATAATTGTTAGAGATATGTTTAATAGCTCGCGGGTGTTTTCATTCAGATAAAACTGGAATGAATTTGCAGATTTCTTTTTGTGCTTAACGGATCATATACAGATGGTGTACAGCCACAGCAGCAGATGTTACATGACATTTATGAGTTGTTTAGGGAATGTGGTGCACAAGTATGGACTTTTTTCTTTTTTCCCCACAGCTTTTCTTGAAGTAAAAGTAATTGGCGGTCAAAAAAAAGTAAAACATTTATCGCAGGGATGTTAAAGAGCCCAAAAGCCAGCTCAGTGAAAAATAATATTCACATAAGAGAAAAAAAGAAAAATCTTGATATTATATATGAGATTAACTCAAGTTATATAGGGCCTCATTTTCGCCACATTATTCCAAGTGCGTATCAGTAATTTTCCTATTTCATATTTATCATAATTCATATTATATTTCAGCTCTCATCATGTTGCAAAAGTATGCTCAGAAACTTGCTCACATACAGCTGCCTAAGCCAAGTCTATGCCGAGCGATTTGCAGGGATCACGCTCAGATGAACAGTGCTGCTAAATGGTCTCTTTACCAGTTGGCCTAATCTCTGCACTGTTTTCCCATGAAAGCCAGGCAAATTGAATTTTGAGGCATCTGCTGTCAGCCCTGAGCAGGATCATGATTTTGTTTTACGGCACGCAACAAAAGGTTTTGGAAGGACTCACGAAAATGAAAATAATGAGCTAAAAGTGGTTAAAAGCAGTTTTACAGATGTATGACAAGCTCTAAGTCATGAGGTAGATGTTGCTATTTAGTAGACACGATTGTTAAAGATGAAAAAGCGGCAGCTGTGGAGACTTTAAATACTGTCTTAAGGCATCATCATTAGGCAAATGTTGTGATTTCCCAATACTAATGACAGCAGACTGCATTCACCGCTCTAACGCTAAAATCTGAAGCATGAAACTACAACAGATGTGTACTCATCTGTTTAAGCAAATGACAGCTTTAAAGGAGACAAGTGAGCCTTTTGTTACGGAATAAAGTGTGGAAATAAGTCATGGGGTACTTGTTGTCATTTCACATTGATACTAAATGCACAAAGTGAAACTAAAGCAGATGATGCTGTTTCTCTAAGCTGTTTTTGAGGTCAAGAGATGAGTTTGTTTGCTGTCTTAGAAGTAAAGACTCAAGTAGGTTTGAGTATCCCAGTACTGTGAGAATCTGACACCCATCATAAGTCTCCATTTTCCAGGTGTACACTTTCCTGGTATTCCTCGAATTATTTGGCTTTATTTAAATCACTCAGCTGCTTTCTGTCTATATGGAATATCTCTTTTCTTTGTGTTGACTGTTTTTTAAACCAAACTTGAACACGAGAGAGGTTTTCTTTTCTTTTTTAGAAGTGTGTGCATAAATTCAGTGACATATAATATCCTGAAGGAAAGTTGTGGCGTCACTTTCTTTTATTTAATTATGTTTTGCATTTAATATTCTACAACATGATATGAAATTAGGTTTTTGCCACATCACAAGTCTTGTCACGTGTACCTTTGGGGGAATTTTCAGGTGATCTCAGTGCTACTTTATGTGGCAAAAACACAGGTTTATAATAATGACCATGACAAATGATGCCAGGTAAAGCATGCTTGCTAATGGTGAAGTTGGGAGGAGATGTACATTATGTAAGCCAGTGCTTTTCCAGATTTTACTGAACACAGACACAGTTTAAATCAAAGGTGTGCGAGTCATTGCAGTAATACTCTTCATCTAGTGCTTAGTAATGCTCCCCAAGGAATATCAATAAATACTTCACACAACAATATTTTAAATGTGATGTTTTATACTGCATGCACATTTTGTAAGCCCATTACTTAACTTTTATTCTTTTTCCTCAACAGTTCTGTTTATCTGTGTTGCTTAATATCACATGCACTTCAACTGGCAACATTGCCTTTTGTTTATTCTTGTTTTTTCTCCTGCATTGTCCAAGTTTTGTTTTAGCGAAACATGACCGTGCCGCCCTTCCCGTTTGTTTTCATATGAAATTTATTATTGCAGTACCTTATCATGGCTTTGAATGCATGAATGACATCGGTTTAGGCAGGCTGTAGACCTTTCTCAATAGTGTTGTCACTGACTCAGTCCATCTCACTGAGCTCCAGCAGCAGGACCATTACGGGTTTGGACTGAATAGAGACGATTGTTGAATACTTTCCATCTGTCCTGAAAGAGAGAAACGTGACACAGCTGTAAAACACAATAGCAGCAATGTGGTTGTTTCAGCTTTGTGCTCTTTGCAGCATGCCACGCATTTGCTGATGTTCCTCAATGTTTCAAAATCTCTAATATATGAGTCAGATTCCCCATAACTTTTAAAATGTTTGATTATTCATGCTCAATCCACCATACATGACCATAAATGAAGAAGCACCGAGATTGTATGCAGGCGCTTTGTATCTAAACGAGTTGGCCGGTTAGAGTCGTGACACATTAATACAACTTTAGCACATATCAAAAGAGTCAAGGACCCCGTTGGTAAATATTCTTAAAAGCTTTGTTTGATTGCTCTTTGTTTGTTTATAGAGCTGACTAAAGCTTCCTAACTGTGAATAGACATGAGAAGACAAAACTCAGCCCATTAGAGAGTCAGACATAAACATGATAATAGAGTCAACATGTGGCCCAGCGTTCTCCTCTGAAGCATCCTCTCTGCATCAGGCCCGCATTCCTAAACACAACATAACATGGCGTCAGTATGGATAGCCCACAGTCAGGACACACAGGGACTTAAACCAAAGCAAGGCAGTCATCATCAAATTCTGTCAGTTACCTGGATTAAACAAAACAAAGAGCCATCCAAGCACTTTAGAAAATCTGCCAGCTAAGCCTTTTCTCTTTTCTTCCTCATAATAATCCCCCCTGATGGTTTGTTTGGGCTCAGTCTGAGCTGGAGGGAACCGAGGGGAAGGAGAAAGTGAGGAGGTAAAGTGGGGGTCTTTGATGATGACGAGATTAGATATAGCCCGGCAGACTGTCTCCTCCTGCCTTCCCTGCAAGCTCTGCTTCACACACACCTGTGCCAGCTACACACACACACACACACACACGCATGCTCATGCATACCTATGTGTACACATATATAGTGAGCTGCATGCACAAGGCCACCCCCTTCCTCATTGTTGAGGAATTACTTACTCTTTAAGGTTTTAAGTTACGAGAGCAATTGATCCCTCTGACCCCCTGCAAACCCTTGAGGTTGTGCTGGGAATCTGAGCTCCAATGTATACACACAGGAGACAGCTCAACCCCCAGAGCAGCAGGCTTTGACACTCCCCAGCACCCCCACAACACACTCTAACACACACACACACACACACACACGTGTGTGTGTGTGTGACACTCTCTCTCTTGTTCCACTATTTTCTTGCCCAAGCATGTTCCAGTGATATGGACTTAGCACTGCCTGCTGGTGAAAAAGGTGCAGTACCATGAGTAGAGGTTGTAGCCAGAAAAATAAACTGCTGTTTGCAAGCATAGTTTAAACGCTGTAGGAAACACTGATAAAGTTTGTTAAAATAATTACCAGTCTTGATTTTTTTTTTTTTTATTCACTAAGATGCTAGATTTCCATAATAAATAAAGGAGTCTTTGTATGTGTTTGCTATACTACAAAGAGCAGTCAGGGACTGTAGGTACTGGTTCAACTCATTGATATAATTGATCTAAATGGTTGCAATAATAGTGTTGCAGAGATGGCTGTGCCCCATCAATCCCCCAAAACAGCAAGCTGGAAAACAAAAGAAAAAAGACAACGCTCATGAACGTATAAAGTACGGGAATGTTTTAGAAAGATGTGCAGCAATGTGGTACGCGGTGAGCACTGGCTTATTAAACCAGGACACTTAAACATTATATACTACAAATATTGTTATTAGGAGCAGCAGCAAGTGTTTGATATTTTTTGGGGGGTAAATGAATTTATATTTATTCCATGATACACCTCTAGACTGTTATACCCAGAGCCATACCCTACTTTACATTAATGGTAGCATTTTGATAAGAGTGTAGACTCAGTGTTGGCTGTGAAGGAGATCGGATGAATGGGTGGTCAGTGATTTATCGAGAAAGCTTCAAACAGTAACACCAGAGACCACACAATTCCAAACAGGCCTGTTTTGAATGGTCACTGAAGTAGTAACTAACGCTGTTCTGAATGACTTTAAGTAAGGTTCTGTTCTCCCTGAACCCTCCAAGCTCAACTGCACTGAACAATAATTAACTCCTGACCTCAAATAATTGTATTATTATAGGGGTCGGCTTGCTTTAACAACCCTTGTCTGCATTAGCATGTCCCCCACAGCAGCGTCATACGTCCCTGAGTCACCTTCTAAACCAGAGAAGGAGTTCTAGGTTCTCTAACAAATTGCTCGGCTCTGTTTATCACAACACCTTCTTCCTGCACTGACAGACGAGCCATTTTTCAAACGTCAGCTCAAATAAAACACCGCTTTAGGTCAGTGTGACGCTAGGAATGAATGTTTAGAGACATTATTAGACGGCCGGTGCCAGGTTACTCTTTACAGCCAAAGCAATTTGATAATTGAGGTTGTTGGAGTGAAAAACTGAAGGCTGAAGACAGCGTCGTTATGCTATCAAAATAATCCCCCACGCTCTGTGGTCGCTGTCACAGTCAAACTCACTGTGTCATTTTTCAATCCTGCGCCTGTCTCAGTTCTGTCTTCTTGTGGATGCAACAGAGCCTGCTGTGCGTGCTTTCACACCCTCTTGTAGCCTGCCAGCAGAGCTCTGTGGACAGGGAAGCAATTTGGTCTTTTTTAATATTTGACCGAATTACACGAGCAAATATTGGATTGAACCAAGTTTCCGCTGGTTTCCCTTTGCACTCACACACACCCACACTCCTGGACTTTTTCTCTGTGATAAATAGCAACAGATCATAAATTTAAAGCTTATTTGAAATGGCCCTGTCAGTAGTCTGTAAGCTCTGCAAGCTTATGGTTTTATTTATGAGAGCTGTTTGACAGGCAAATTGCTGGTTTGATTTTTGTATGTCCCGGAGTTGATGAATTGTCATAAGTAAATATTGAGAATTCACAGAGATAGGACTTTGGTTTCCTGTCACTTCCAATAAATGTTAAATTATGCATTTATTCTGGCTCTATTGGAATGTACCTGGGAGAAAATAGTTTCCTCATACATGTCTAAAAAAAAAAATACCTGTGTTGACTGAAATGAACACATTTGAAGGAGCGACTGGGGGTAGTATTTAAATGCTTGTTGGCATGAAGATGATGAAGTCAAGTAATGGAACTTCTCACTTTATCTTGGCAGATCACGAACATCACCAAGCTCAAAGACTTTCTGCTGCAACACAGAAAAGATTATGTGAGCGCTGGAAGGTAAGCTTGTCCAAACAGTCACAGTAATCCACCACAATCACCAACAGCGATGGCAAAACCCTTCAAGGCTACAGGGAACACTGACGAGGGCCCAAACACTTTGATTCTGACAAAATGCAGAGGAGGTCAGGAGTCAGGGCTTTTTTCTGTGTGTGTGTGGGTGTGTGTGTGTGTGTGTGTGTGTGTGTGTGTGTGTGTGTGTGTGCGTGCGCTGCAGGGGCTGCCTGCTGGCACAAGGTCAGCAGCGAGTCGGGTGGTCTGTAGAGGCAGACTCCAGTCTAATTGTCTGGAATAATTGAGCTGCAACCAAGTGTAGAACAAATCACACCCAGGGACTAATCCAGGCCTTCCTCTCTCCAAGGCCCCTCTGTGTTTTGTAGGTGTGGGTGTGTGCGAGCAGCCACTATTGTGTAAGATTTGTTGATAAAACCTCAAAAGAACAGATTAACTCAACATTAGACATGTCAGTGGGTGGAGTGTGGTCGTATTTAGTGGTGGGGCTATCCAGTGGTATGTTTGCAAGTCTCATATACATTCAGCTTTCCCCTTAGCTGTTACTGTGTTCTAGTAATTATGGACTATGGTTGGTAATTGAATTAGCTGAACTAATTTAAACTGATGCACCATATTTTATATTTATTTATGTTTATTTTAACATGTTTCATAATGTGAAGTAATGGTAATAAAACTAAAATCCTTCACTATGTTCAGCTTGTTCAGCTTCAGATGTTGTTATGGCTGTTTTTATTATTATCAATTATTTGTTATGTGATTTCTCTATATTTAGTGCAGGCACCCAGAAACTCAAATGTCTAATTAAATCAGAAAATCTGAATAATTGCTGATTTAAATCTTTTACTCCCCGAGGTAATGCATGAATATCCCAGATAACCAGTAGAAATACTGCTTTCTGTGTACTGGAGCTTCTGTGTGTGTGCACGTCTCAGAGGTCCATCAGTGTGACATTAATTTTCACTGTGTCCTGACAGTAAGAAGGTTCTGGGTTTAATTTTGCCCTCTTGCTCCTGTTTACTTGTCCAGGTCACCTTTTAGGCCTAGCTAAGGTTTGTCCCTGCCATGTGTGCAGTGCATGATGGGATGTCTGCGAGTGTAACTTAAATGTATTGTTGGTAAAGGTCTTCAAGCTTGCTCTGATTGCTCTCGTGTGTGTTTTACAGCCTCATTTCATCAGACCTTTCCCGCATGACAGACAGTGAACGAGACCAGATCGACCAGGATGCTCAGATCTTTATGAGAACTTGTTCTGAAGCCATCAAGCAGCTACGCAATGAAGGTGTGTGTTTTCTCATGCTTTCCAAATTATAGCTTGGAAAGTTACGATTGATTGATGTTACTGTTAGAATTTCCTCATTAAGTAAATGTGTTGTTGTCAAATCAGCTGAGAAACAGGTGGCGTCAGCTCAGATAAAGGAGCACAGGGCGGCAGTGCTGGACCTCATTGAAATGTATCTAAAAGGTGAGTTAGTAACTAATCACTTCTCTTCTAGTGAGTCCTCTGTTAACTGTTTTACTAATTATTCATAATGCATCTGACACTTAACAATGTGGTCATACCCGTGTCTTTGGTTTTAAGGAGTATGCAAGCTCTACTCTGAGCAGAGAGCAATTAGAGTCAAGAGAATGGTGGACAAAAAGAGGCTGTGAGTATTTGCATTCCTCACGTACCTTTTATCACTCATCAGTTTTAGACTGAACTGTAATATCATGTTCTGCGGTTACAGATCAAGACTGGCACCAGAGCATCAGAGTCGAGTGGAAAAAACAGCGGAAGTGGAGCCCACAGAGGAGGACACTGTCAAGGAGGGAAGTTCTGGTAAGTTAGTTAGACCTCTGAGATACTAGGCTTAATTTCTCTCAAGATACAAAGACTGACATTACAAGCTTTGTTGCATTATATATATTTTTTTCTTTTTTTTTCTTTTTTTTTTTTGCCATATAATGGGCACTTCATGGTGCCATATCACCGTGTCATTGCAGATGATGAGTTCATTGTGGTCTCAGTATGACCACATTTATTTATATCTTCATCCAGAGGAAACACCAGCTTACAGGAAGCATTTGGCTCAGTTTAAAAGTAATAAATAATATAAGTCACTACAACCCATTTTAAAATATAACCTGTTTAATAAAATCATTTAATGCCGGCAGATGACTGCACTCACATTTATTAAAACAAAATAAATATAAAGTAACCACACAGATACTCCATTATTTTAAAAATCCATCAAAATAACAACGCAAGATTATATTTTTGGAGAGAATTGTTATCTGAAACACGTCTAAAGTTGTCTTTAAATGTCTTTGGTCTTCTCTCCTTTAGAGAAGACTGTATCAGAGGTCGTGGACAACCCTGCAAACCTGTGGGAGGAGGTCCGGGTGGAGGATGAGCTCTCTCCAGAGGAGATTCAGATGGTGTGGCACCCCAGAAAACATTTGTGTATACAGTATAATAAATGAATAGATGTGCACGATTCATATGTGGGTGGTGTGTAAGTGCACAGGGACTCTCATTATTGATTTACTGAGTTTGAAGGGTTAAAAATATAGAGCAGCAAATGTCAGGCTAATTTGGACTCGTATTTGTCATTGCAAAAGTAGCATAAAGGCATCGCAAAATAAATGTCAGATCTTCTCTGCCAATGCCAAACAGCTTATTCTGCAACTGACTCTTGTTCTGAGCTTCTGGTACCCGAGGCGCTGAAAGGGCTTGTCATCATGGGAGGCAATCTCAATGCAGAGAGATCTCGAGATGAGATAATGCAGCCAGTGGCATTCCCATATCTCCACAGTCTGGGTCCGAATTCTATCCACAACGATGACAACGCTCGCCCCCACAGGGTGGCTTTATCAGAGACTGCCTCCAGAATTTGAGAGTGGAGAGGATAGAATGGCCTGCCTGCAGTCCTGACCTCAACCCCACTGAACATTTGTGGGATCAGCGACAAATGCTGGTTGGAGAATGGGGTGACCCGTGACCGAGCTGGTGACCAGCATGAGGAGGAGGGGCTGTGTTGTGGCTGCGTATGGTTCTTCCACATGCTGCTGAGGCCCCTGTTTATTAAATTAATAAATTGCCAATATGTCTTTTTTCTTTAGACTTCAATCATGCAGTCCAATAAATGACACCAAACCAGAGACAATAGCAGAATAAGCTGTTTGACATCGGCAGAGAAGATTTAGCAAGTTTTTCATGGGTGCAACCCACATACTCAACTCTGCTGCTCAATCCACAAATGCATTTTTCTTACAAATGTGGCGCCATTTAAGGGGAAATAAACAGGCTTTCCAACAGTATACGATTTATTGCCAAGAAGCATTGTTACGACCAAACACAAATGTCTTTACTTTTTGCGCTAAATTTATTTACACTAAATTAACATCTTCATTATACATATTTATGCAGTGCTGTGTTTCTGTCTAGTTTGAGCAGGAAAACCAGAGGTTGATCAGTGACATGAATAGCCTGGTGGATGAAGTGAGGTGAGTCTCCATCGATGCACATTCCTTTCTGTTTTTGATAGATTTTTGATTAATGTATGAAATGTCAGATGTTGATCCAGACAGGATTAAAATGACCCAAAGACGTGGGTGTTTGCAGATTAGTACTCTGGCCAACAAAAATAAATGACAAAAATCTGGAATAAACTCCTAAGGTTCTGAGATAAAAATCACAAAACATTTAATGTTCCCCCAACACCATCTGGAAGGGCTTATGTATGCTAGCCACATGATTTTCATGGGATGCCTCGTGCTTGCATTTTGTATCCACCAGGCAAATTGAGGGAAAGGTGGTAGAGATCTCACGACTTCAGGAGATCTTTGCTGAGAAAGTCCTGCAACAAGTGAGCTGAGTTTCTTCTGTTCCACACACACAGTCACTTAAATGCAGTGTATTGAGATTAGGTTGTACACACACTGATTGTCCATCTCTTTCCATGACAGGAAGCAGAGATAGACAATATTCATCAGCTCGTCGTAGGTGCGACAGAGAATGTTAAAGAAGGCAATGAGGATATACGAGAGGTACCATTTACTGCATACTGCATATAATATATTGGTTGTGCACTCACCGGCCACTTCATTAATTACACCTTGCTAGTACCAGGCTGGACCCCCTTTTGCCTTCAGAACTGCCTTAATTCCTCGTGGCACAGATTCAACAAGGTGCTGGAAACATTCCTCAGAGATTTTGCTCCATATAGACATAATAGCATCGCACAGTTGCTGCAGATTTGTCGGCTGCACATCCATGATGTGAATCTCCCGTTCCATCACATCCCAAAAGTACTTCACTGTGAACTCATTGTCATGGTCAAGAAACCAGTTTGAGATGATCTGAGCTTTGTGACATGGAGTGTTATCCTGCTGGAAGCAGCCATCAGAAGATGGGTGCACTGTGGTCTTAGAGGGATGGACATGGTCAGCAACAATACTCTGGTAGGCTGTGGAGCTTAAACAATGTTCAGGTGATACTAAGGGGCTCAAAGTGTGTCAAGAAAATATCGCCCACACTATTACAACACAACCAGCAGCCTCAACCTTTGATAAAACCCAGGATGGATCCATGCTGTCATGTTATTTGCATCAAATTCTGACCCTATTATCTGAATGTTGCAGCAGAATCTCTGTAATCTGGCACCAACAACCGCGTCACCTTCAAAGTCACTTAAATCATCTTTCTTCCCAATTCTGATGCTCAGTTTGAACTTCAGCAGGTCATCTTCTACACGCCTTAATGCACTGAGCTGCTGCAGTGGGATTGGCTGATTAGATATTGGCATTAACAAGCGGTTGAACAGGTTTAACTAATGAAGTTGCCGGTGAGTGTGTATGTGATAAATGTCCGATCAGTAAAATGTCATTGTGCTTGCTTCTTTTTGAAGGCTATCAAAAACAACGCTGGATTCAGGGTGTGGATCCTCTTTTTCCTCGTTATGTGCTCTTTCTCTCTTCTCTTCCTGGACTGGTATGACAGTTAACACAACTGCCCAGATGGACTCTGGCCAAACTGCCTGAAGCTGGTACACAGTGACTATCTCAGAAGTGACTGTGTGATCGACAGTGAAGTGATGACATCACTGCGACTGAACGTGCAGTTTTCTGGGCTCGATCTGGTGCATAAATTGTTGTTCATGAAGATTGTGTCCTCAAGTTTAAATGGCAGTTCTTCCCTGATTCTATCTAGGGTAGCTTTAATATATAAATGCACTTGCATGGTGGAAAGCTTGTGTCCGTTTCAACAATTTATCAATGGTTTGAATAGATTTTGGTTCCTCTTATCAAACTGTTTAATGCACTAGAGGTATTTGTCTTGTCAACACAGTTCCATGTATTCAAATAGATTTGCCTTTCATATAAATTATTATTAATGCTCAGAATGATTTGCAGATTTGAGCAGAATAAAAACTGTACATGCACATCACATACGTTCAAGTAAAACTAATTAATGCTCCACTAATTGAATGCGGCTTGAATTTGTATCTTCTGTCCTTAATTCGCGATAACATTTTATGATATAAAACAGTTTATATATTTCCTATTTATGTGGTCTTGCAGATCACATCAAAGGCAGCAGAAGCCGCTGCCCGCCTTGGTTCGTGTCAGCTGAGGAGAAAGTAGCTGTTGACTTATGATGCTTCTGCTAATCAGTTAATGATGATTAACCCAGATTCTAGTGACGGCATTAAAGCACTTTGAATTTTTTTCCTTGATCTCAGCTCAAGCGCAACTGGAACTTTTAACTTTATTTATTGTCTGTGCCAAGGGAGTTTTTAGCAGTGCTGGCAAGACTCACTCAAAATAATGAATAAAAACCTTCCTTTGCATAAATGGATTCCACGTAGACGTCGGTGTGAAATGTGGGCACTTTATTTGAGTTTTTCGTTTGACATTTTTATGTAGCAAATGCACTTCAATGGTAATCATTACATTGTTTGAAAAAGGTATATAATTTGTGGCTGGTTAAGTTAAATGACAAATACAGAAAGGAATCAACAGGACAAGCAACTACTGTCAGATTGTTCCACTACATCAGCCTAACTAGTATCTGTGATGGCTGCTTATAGCCATAAATGGCGACATTAATCAATGCGAAGCATTGCACAATACAGTGTCTTCACTAGCAATGCAAAAACATTCAATACAGTAGCTTCAAAGTTATGCTCTGTAAAGTAATTCTTAAATAAGTCTTGTGTAGCCAGCGAATCAAAGCACACGGTGTTCACAGAGTCCAAATGAATGGAAACAATCATTCATGTCCGTTTTTAAAAAAAAAAAAACAAAAACAAAAGAAAAACTTGATCAAATACTCCAAAGTTCTTTTTAACAGCACTATATGCAGAGAGCAGTACAGCACAATTTAAAATATTTTTTTTCTGCTGGTACATTTCCTCCAGGTCAAGCCTTTTTTTTTTTCCACAATACCATAACAGTGAGATATTTTCATACAGACGGCCTCAGTGGCAAATATGCTGTCACTTCACCGGAAATTTACCACCTGCCCGACCTCGAGAGGTCTGACATGCTCGCACCAGTACGTGATGTATTGGAAAACAAAGAGATTTAAAGCAAACTGATTGTTATTAGAGTCGTGCGTGCATAAAACAAGCGACGCAGACACGAGATGGTTCACAGTCATTTCACAATCTGAGTACTAAAGTGAGCTCTTGTTACATATGTGTATGTACAAAGACAGTGAATGTGTGTCAGTGTTTGTGTTTCTGTGGCTTTTTTTTTTCTACACATTTGCCACTCGATTTCAAAGTGTAAATAAATAAATAATAGCAGATGCTATTCAAACAAACCTGTAAATCCACCCAACTATTAGCCTCTAAACGTGTTCAAAATTTCCACAGAATTCCTCCTACTGTGAGCGTCAGCCGACCAAACTACATCAACAAAGCAGCGTAGCACCTCGGGCAAGAGAAGTGGATTTTTCATTGTTAAAGCCACAGGACTCTGAGGTTTGCTTGAATGGCACAACCACATTATTTATTTTTTCCGCAGCAGTAGAGGCTACCACCTGATCCCAGGTTGGTTAGGCCAGTTTCTGGGCAGTCTCCGTCTCCTGCTGGGTGACCTTCTCTTCAGACATGATGGTCACCCATGGTGATACTGACCGAGTGATGGTCTGCTTGGCTATGTTGTAGTGGTTAATGAGTGTGAAGAGACGTCCGCGGCCCCCAGGGCCCTGAGGGGGGTAGTTGCCATACAGCCCAGCCGGCATGCAGCGACCTTGCTGCTCCAGAAAGAAAGAATGAAGCATACCAGGAGATGATCAGTCATTCAGTGAGCACAATAGGTGAGTAAAAAAACTGACACCAAGTATTTCTACAAACTTGTGCGGTTATTGTTATACGAGAGGGGAAAAAAGGGATTAATGACAACAACAAAATACAGCTGTGCTGTTTAGCGTGACAGCAAAAAAAAACCAAGTTAAATCTTATTACCCCAATTTAAACAAGCATCTACAGTACTCTGCAAAAAGTCCTGTGACACCCTTCAATTCTTTAGATTTTTGCTTGGGAAATGGGTGCAGTGATTTATTCAAACATCTGCAAACAGACATGGAAATACAGTATATAAGGAAAAAACAGAGTTTGTACAATTCTCACGAGCTTGAAAGTAAATATTTACTCTTCTACACAGCCTGAACTCTGAGGCAGCTTTCTTATAATTAAGCAGTGTTCAGGAATAGTTCTCCAGGCTTCTTGAAGGGCATTGAAAGCTCTTCTTTAGATGCTTCTGCCTTTTGTTCTGTTCTCTGTCAAGATGATCCCACACTGTTTCAGTGATGTTGATGTCCGGGCTCTGGGGAGGCCAATCCATGACTGATATGCTTTTACTGCTTTAACAGTGTGATTGGGATCATTGTCATGCTGAAAAATGAAGCCAACATATGACTTTCAGATACTGCTCATCTGCTGTAGATAGTTTTTAGGCCTGACACTTCTTCTTTTGTCCCCCACTTGTCCAGTCTCCTCAGGTTTTCTTAAGAACACACTGCACACCATGTTTATTTATGCCAGGTTTTTGGCTAAAATCTCTTTGGGAATCACCCTGTTGGTGCAAAAATACTATTTTGCACCTGTCAAACTGTGTTATTATTGATCTTTCTTTAATATCAGCACTCACAATACCTTCATTAAAACCTTATTTTCATTTCATTTTTTTTAAAACAATGCAACAAAAATGCTGCACAGGATAGAGGGCAAAGGTTTATCCAGATAAATGTAAAAAGAAAAAAAAAAGAGAGTGATGTTTACCGTGTAAACAAAGCTGTCAGGACACGGCTGTTCATACTGGTAGACCTTGTAGACGACGAGGAACACCACGCACACCAGGAAAGCTAGAGCACAGATCACCAGCAAGGTCACCTAAAGGAGACGCACAGTGTCATCGTCAGCACAGCACCTACGTGACAGCTCAGTTAAAGGACACCATAAATAGACCACAGACGTCTTGATGAAAGGAAACGAGTGGGCAGACCGGAGCGACCTCTAATGAGACCTTACGTCCTCTGTAGTGGTCACAAAAAAAAAAGTTACATTGAAAGATACCTCGCTCCTTTGTTTTCAGGAGGATAATAAAGATTGAGCAACAGTAAAAGGTTGCTGTATTCATGCACAAATATGTGGAAGGTCATAAAGTAAAACGGTGACAGTAACAGGCGCTCTGGGCTACAGGATATTCTGAATAAATTAACTCGACAAGAACATAGTTTGTGCGACCATCTGTACAGTTCAGCTCTCCTCTCTCAGGGGAGTTACGCAACAGCTACTGGAGTTTCTGGGCAGTGGGAGTGAGCGTATCATTATTAACCAAGATGTGAAGCCCCCAAGGTGTGCTTGAGGTATTTTTATGCATCAGAATAAATGAATATGAGATGTTGTTGGGTCCTTTGGGAGAAAATGGCATTTTAAAGCAATGTCGGAGAAATGGTCCTATATTTGTGAAATTACACAGCTGCGACAGAGAAGCAAGATTTTGCACATCATGAGCAAGGTGCCATACATCCAACAACTCTGTGTGTGTGTGGGTTGGTTTTTTTTGTTGCCCAGTGTGTTGGGCTCAAATTTGATACGATTCTTTAACAGCGTGTTCATCGATATGAATGAAATGACTTGCTGTTTATCAGTTTGCCTGAATTCAACAGTTGCACAGCAGCGCAGACAGTACAGCGTGCACAAAGCAAAGCAACAGGAGCTTATTACAGAGACGATCTGTGATGAAAGGCCCGCCTGCAACATTTCAAAGCACCAGTGTGAGGATGCAGGCTGTGTTCTCTCTGGCAGTGATGTGCCTCGGTGGCTTTAAGATGTTTGAGAATTAAAGCTCTACAAAGGAAGCCTGGCACAGCTCAGAGATACAATTTCATCTGTTGATTATGAATGTGGAGGGAGAGCGGAACACGTGGGGATGAATTTAAAGAGAGAAGGGGAAGTTTTTTGCACATTGCAATCATTCTATAGGTGTGCACAGAGAACTGCATCTTCTAATCAGAGGAGCATTAAAAGGTGGGAGAGATGCTGCCATTTGGAGGCCATCGCCATGGCAGCAGCTGAATTAATGAGGGTTTCAGGGCGGGGTTAAGTGAATCAGTGTGCATTATGTCTCTATAGCCTGCCAAGATTACAGGCAACAAGGGAAGACAGGAGGTGAAAGAGGCCTGAATGAAGAATCCAAAAAGTATGAGTTGGACTGGGGAGGAAATATTATGATTGGGGGGGTGGGAAAATGTCCTGAGCAGCAGGCAGACAGCTGTCTGCTTTCCGCATATGCATGTGTGGGAGTATATTGGGAAATGGATAATGCCTGAAACGCAGATGGTGGCAGCTCCATCATTCTTACTTTGAGTCGCTCAGAAACGCCTTCGATGATGCTTATTGAGAACTCTGCGATTTTAGGGGACCGTAGCTTTCCCTTCTTGCTCTCGCCGTCATAATCTGCCTTTGTCTTCACCACCACCTGGCAGAAAGGCCAAACACATCAGCTTCATGAGAACAAAAAAGCAAGACTGGTAAAATTATTAGTATGTTTAGTTTAATATAAGAAATACAGTAATAAGTAATATAAGTAATTGATGTGTAATAATGAAGACTAGGTTACCCGTTTCCCCTAATTGGCACTAAACACGCTGGTTCCCTAAAAATCAATGGAAAATTTCGTAAATCAAAAACCATACCTTATCTGGTGGGGGGAACTGCAGCTGACTGGCATCTAAAGGTGTTATAAGAGGGATGGTGTCAAACCCGTCTTCCGAAACCACCTTCCCGTTGGTTTTCTCGCTAAAATTATTGCCCAGTTTAACCATTTTTCCCTGCACGGAAAAACGCCAACCTGAGGGGGTAAAAACAAGCACTTATTACACCTAAAGAAAAAGCATTATCGGTCGTCCCCTGCTCCTACGCGATTACATAAATATTCCAGGAATTTGGGTTTTTTTTTTTTCTGCACATGAAAAACAACATGCAATTTAATGAGCGTGGTGTGCACGATGTGGGGCGCTTTGTGGGCCACGAGAAAGCCCGTAAAGCACAAAAGCGCAGGAGAGGACGCGATACGGGCTGATGCATCACCGCGAAGGAATAAAAAAAAGAAGAAGAAAATAAAGAAGCGTTAATGCATCCAAGCACTTACCAGTTCAACCGATACGGGGGGTTTGATCCGTGTACTTCTCGCAGTGCGGTGGCTTTATTGTTGCAGCACTGCTTTGTGCCTTCTTGAGGTGTGACGCAGCCGATTTGCGGGGAGCTGGTGCACAATATGGCCAGCTGGGTTTGAGCGCCGCGTTACCTCCGAGCTGGATGCTGCTGCTGGCGTCTGGCTGCACTGCAAGTGATGTAACGTCCTCATCACATCCCTACATACACACACACACACGCACGCACTCCGACCAGCGGCCGTAAACCCTCTCCTCTCCAGCTACAGTAATATTTACGGTCAGCATGTACAACATGTTGTCACTTAACCAGATCATGAGGCAATCCGGGTGAAAGAAAGAAGCGCTTTTACGGGCATCTGTATTTCAGTTTGTTGTAGAGGTAAAATATGCAGATAAGGCATGAAAGGGAGCAACGAACTTATAGGCTGCTTAATAATTTATAAGTACTAATTTATTGTTGATTGGCTGCTTTTATTCAAAGATTAAAGGTTTTCACCTTAAAGCATACACATTGAAACTTACACAATATAGATGCATCCCGTATCTATTAATAAACATCACACAATACACAATTACATGATCCTAGCTAATAATATTTTTTAATAGACTTAGATCATTCTATATCCTGATAATGCAGCCTCCCTATAGATATGCTGAAATGAAGTTACCATGTCTGTATTGTATCCAGTAGCTTGTTGCCAGGCTACAGTTTGGGTAATGGGTGTAAGGGCAGGATGACAATGATCTCATCTGTTTTTGAGATTAAAAACACACACAGTGAGGTTGTGCTTCCTTATGGGTAAAGAACCATAAACAGTACTGTGATTGATCTGGTGGTTCTGTTATGCTGTGGGGGGTACTGTACCAGTCGATTTTAGAGTCACTCCGAATCACCTTTCAGCGATACACTGCTCCAGAAAAATGAAGGGAACACTCACCCATCACAGTATAACACACAACATTTGGGCGTGCTCAGACCGTGGATCTCCTCCCAGACCTGTATTAAGGCATCAGTGACCTGGACAGCCTGTGGCACTATTTGGTAGCATCGGATGTGCTGATGTAAAATGTGCCAGAGGTTCCCAGTTGGATTAAGGTCTTCGTAAAGTGAGGGTCAGTCAGTGGCATCGATGCCTTTATCATCAAGGACCCTATACACTCTGGCCACAGGAGGCTGAGCAGTGTCCTGCACCGGGAGGAAACCGGGGCCCACTGCACCAGCATAAGGTCTGTCAGTGGGTGTGAGGAGTTTATCCACGTACACATAGGGATGAATCACATGGAGGTCTGTGTGACCCTCCAACTATATGCCCTGTTCATCTGTCTTCATGTAACAGCCCATCCGCTAGTATCTCCTCCACATTCTTGAGACTTGTGCTGGAAGACATAGCACACATTACAACTGCACATATCCCATCCTGGAGGAGCAAGACTATCTGTGCAACCTGAATGGGCTGTAGGTATCACCTGACGCTACCAACAGTGAGAAGGACACTAACAAAAAGCAGAAATAGGGAAAAATCAGTCAGGATGGATAAAGAGAGAGCGATGGTCTGTGGCCACCAGCTGTAAAACCGCTCCCCCTTTGGGGGTTGTCTTGTTGTTGCCTCTCCAGTGCAGCTGCTGACACGTTTATTTGCACCAAAGCAGGTGAAATGGGTTCTCAATGGTTTCTGCTTCCTAACTGAACAGATTGATATTCCTGAAGTTGAGCTGACTGTGGTATACTGTTATGACTGAGTGTTCCCTTAACTTGTTTTAGCAGTATATTTCTAAGAGCGCTCCTTCCAGGATTACAATGCTCTCACAGAGCACAGGGAGTCTCTGAATGGTTCAGTGAGCGTGAAAGTGATGTGGAGCATGTGCTATGGCCTTCACAATCCATCGATATCAACCAAATGGAACCCTTGTGGAAGATTTTGTGGACTGACAGTCAGCTCCGCCACCATCTTTGAAACAAAAAAGAGGGAATATGTTTTGCAAGAATCACTTCCTATCTCTTCAGCAGAGTTGCAGTAGAGACTGGGAGAGTCAATGCCAGCAAGTACTGAACGTATTCACATTATTAACACACTTTATGTTTATTCTTCCTTTAATTTGTCACATATATGCTGGAATGGTGTATAAAGCCATTAATTATTATATTTCCCCTCTGGGACCTGAGACGTGAAGTCACATGTCTCCTGAAAGCAAACACAATGTAGCTAGCAGTGACTGTACGGTGGCATGGCATGATAGTTAGTACTGCATGCCATATTCCTCTAGACATGAAATAGTATTGCACTGATGGTGGATAAACCAGAATCACTTCATTTCAGTGTTAAGACTAATAATGTGATAGGTGGTTATAAAGCTGCCATAAATTTTAAAAAAATTCAGCTCCTGGCTATCTTATTTATCTGCATCATCGGTTTTAGTTAATTATATACACACACACACACACACACACACACACACACACACTGGGTACACATTGCACTGCAGCCGTGTTGAGTACGTTTTTAATGCCTCAGCAGAGAAGTGGTTTTTGGCTGTGCAGGAAGGTCCTCCACAGGGATTAAAAGCATGTCCTGCTCTCAGTAGCTGCACAGCTGTAGACTCAGCAGGCTTGTATGAAAGCTTTGACTGGCAGGAACACAGAGCAGCGCATAATGAAATAACATCAACTTGATAAGCATATATGATGAAGGCAAGCACATATTTACTGATTTACAGTAAAGGGTCTGATGCAGTTTTTGCTGACAGTGCCACCTTGATGCAGTTGCCTTCTCGTGAATGAACACTAGAGGGAGACACCGGCTCACTGATTTCTTAAGCACACACCGCGTATTGGCCATAGCCAACCAAACAGTGAAATTAGGGTAATAAGTAAACATGTAAACATTATTATTATTTATTCATTTTGTTATTTATACTGTTTATGTACAGCTGATTTTCTGTGGGGTGTAGTTACACCAAAAATAAGAGATTAGCAATTGAGTTTGTCATTTCCCAAAAAGAACAAAAATGTAGTTTTTGACATCAGAATATACAAGAAACTACTCATTAAAGTACCAATTTACAAGAACAAAGCTACTGTATTATATATTTTTGGTCTGTACAGTATTATAAAGAGATCTTATCATAGTCTTGGTAATATTAAGAACATTAAAAATAGCCTAAAGCTATCAAAGAGAAGCAGTGGATTAAAAGTACAGTATTTCCTCTCCGCTGTAGTGTGACTCAACCTCATATAGCACTGCTACTGCTGTGTCTTTAAAGCCCTCTCTGCTCTTGGCTCCTTGCCCAGAAAGTTTATTTCCCATTTCCCATCCAGCCACATGGACTGAGCACCGCCACGCAGAGAGAACAAGAATTTTCGCTCTGAGAGCGGCAACTCCAGCAGCTGTCCTGAACACAGGACTTTAATCTTTGACCAGGGATTTCTACATCCACGGCTCGGTGAAGGACTTAAACCTCGCAGCAGATCTGCCACAGCTCGTCACTCAACTGAGATTTGAGGTATTATTTACACGCTGAGAGTCTGAGAACAGTTTTCGCCAGTCAGGTGCACCATTATTCATATAGCTATATGGTTTGTGGAGTTTAAATGTTTGCTTTTGTTTTTGTTGTTTCGGTATTGATCTGCTACTTTTTGTACAGTGTGTCAGATGACTCTTTGAATGTGCTGCGTCTGTTTCGTCCTGCTGCCATGTGAGAGCTATTGTCTTTTTTGCATGAACACAAAGCCTCTTTTCACAAATCTATAATTCCCCTCTCTGGTTGACCCAGCAGTTTGTGGTGTATGGAGCTGTACAGTAGCTCTGCTCATTACTGCTTCTCCTGTGAAGACTGTAACTGGCAGGTTACTGAAAGTTTGCACACGGGAGATTCAGCCGCCTTAGAGGAAGAATTAGACACAAAGATTTAAAGAGAAACATTGCTGGCGAGAACAATTAGGTTAAGACTGGATGTTTGGTTTGTTGAAGTTGTCAGAGCCGGCAGCAGTAATCAGTATAAACAGGACGCTTGCCTTCAAACACTCACACATTTACCCACAGAGAGTGATGCTCTGATTTATTGAGAAGACACCACCATATGCGATGACGTAGTGAGCCGAGTGAGATCTTTTTAGATAGACTAACTGGATTGTTATTGCAAATATGTCGCACAAAGGCTGCATCATGGTGCTGCTGAAGTTTCTGGGGAATGTTTCGGGGATATGAGGTCACAGGGAGACACACCCAGAGGGCCTTTCCTGGGCCGGAGAGGCCAGGGGTGGAAGACATTCATCAGTGGCTTGGAGTGAGTCACTTGCCATGAGAAAGCTGCAGTGCTGCTGGAATTTCCTTTCAGTTTGTAGAGGTTTGAACCTGGATATTTAAAACCGAGCTGGGTGGCGTTAACATCCATGAACAGGTTCAGTTCCCATTCAAATACACAATTAGAGGCTGTGTGCTTTAGTTCTGCACGAGTTATTATTTTGTAAGGTGTCTGAATTTCAAATAGTGCCGATATAAAAAGGCATCAAACTGTAAGACCCGGCTCGAGCTGCTGGAATGTGGTTGGAATGAGGCTTATTTCCTCTTGGCTGAAAAGATCAAGATGGATGACCTGTGGCTATTTAAACCCCCGCGTCCCAACCTCTGCTCTCCTCATGTGATTATTCGTGTTTACATTTAAGTGATTTTTGTTTTTGACTCACAGTCAGGTTTAGAAACAGTAATATTTCGTGTCTTCAGCTGCAGCGCTGTGGTCTGATTTGGAGAGAGCTGGAGGCTGAGATTTTATGTAAACGGATATGGCTGAGAGGGCCGACAGAGGCGGAAGCAGTGGCGGGGGCTGTTGAGTCATTGCAGTACTGTTTCTCAGACTTGTCACTTCTGGTCTCATGCCTCTCAATAGGCTCACATGCACAGACTGAGATTGAGATAACACAGTGGCAGATTAGGGCAGACAGTCGTGGTGTGGCCTGAAGGAAAGGGAAGTAAGTTGTAGCCATTAAATCTGGAGCAGCTTATAAAAAGAGCAAAAAAGGCATCAATGAAACTGAACTGTAACACAAATGTTTGCAATTACGCCACTCTAGAAACACACACACACACACACACACACACACACACACACACACTACAGTGATGAGAGGACTCCCTCGTTTTGTGGCTGAGATCACCTCCCTCTGCTCACTGCTACTTCTGTCAGTGCATTGTAGATGACATACGGCAGCTTTATTCTGCAGCCCAGCTGCTAGAATTGCTCTGAATCACAGTTTAACTGCATTTTATTTCTGACATACATTTACCATAATTCATACTGCAGCCGCCCGTGCTTGCATTACAGTCCTTCACTATTATGGAAACCCACAGAAATGATTTAGACCCTATGACTGATGGTGATGGAGGAGTTGTTCTCTTATTATACCCTGTGGTCACTCCAGCAAACAGACTACACAGATTCTGGTTTCATGCCAGACTACCACATGGGGTCAGGCTTCACTCAAAGACAGATGATTATAATTTGCATGTCTGGAAGACTTTTTTTTCCACTTGGGTGTGAGAGATTATAATGCTGCAGTTCACAAGCTTTTTTTAATCTGTAACCTCGTACAGTCCAGTGCAGTTTTCTCTCTCTGATGATCAAAAACTTAAAGATCAGCTCATGCTCACAAAATATTTCATGTTAACTTTGCTAATCTAATGGAATAAAGTTTGTATTATCAATGTTTTATTCATTTCCCAATTAACTGAGTTTATTTCATGACTAGACTTAAATTTTAATAATTCAATTTCACTGAATTAGATCAGTAAAATAATTATTTCATATTGCAATTTCATTTATATAATTAAAATTCACTCAGTGTATTTGATTTATTTGCACTCAATTAAGTTAATTCATTACAGTTGAATAGCATAGATGTTTCATATAATTAATTCATATAATTACTCAACTTACTGGGTCATTTCAAACCCAGTTTAAAGGGTATTTATAATAATCTTATTTTCTTTAATTAGATTTAATTAAGCACGGTTTAATAATTTAATAAATCCTCACAATTTACATTTATTTCTACTTATAATTTACCCAGTTCCAGCTTTTAATGTAGTTACTTTAATTATATTATCAAATTAATTTTTTATTTGATTAAAACTTTAAAAGATTATTGAACAAAATATATTTTTGTTTCCGTCATCTTAAAAATCCTGATACTAAATTGTGGAACTGGAGAATTGTCTGACTTCTAACTCATCTCAACCATCAAGATCGGAGGGAAGATGTATACCTAAATACCCGACACCCTCTTCGCAGTGACCTCTGTCAGGCATACGGGATCCTGTCGCTCAGTATATCCGTGTGGTGAAACGTGTGGTATGAAAGACGCTGACCTTTTCCTGCTCCTTGACTCTTGACAGAATTCACAGCTCAAAGCAAGAACGGGTGGAAAACAAGGCGTCTTTGTGCGAATCCGACATAATAACTGCAACTTTAATAATGTTCCAGCTGTTTCAAAACTCTCATCACAGCTGTGGCTTTCCTCATTCTGGCTTGTTAAACCAACTAGCTAGGATTGCAATATTTGAGGTATCGTCCTCGCTCCGCACCAAATCTTCCTTAAAAATCTTCTCCAAAGGCACATGCGGTGAAAGAAGCCAAGTGCATGTTTGGAGATTACTGTCACATAACTCAGATACTTTTCCCGCTCCAGGGACTTGAGGAGACTTGTTTCCACTTGCTTGTGACAGTGCAGTCCAACATTTTCTCGCTTTGAGAGATGACAAGTCAAAGTACATAAACCAGCCACAGCTATAAAACCACAGACAGGTGAGGTGAACGTTTACTAACAATACAATGCAATGTGGCTGATTATTATGGATCTTCTACTCTAAGATTAATTTGCACTTGTGTTGTACAGATCACACTTCTCTGCACTTCAGCATGACCAACAAAAAAAACAGACAACTTTTGATTATACTAAGATTAATTTCACACAAACTGCATAAAAACTTGTTAAAAAAAAGAGAAAAGATACAGAAAAGCCTGCACTTCAAAGAACAGTGGCCCTGTGTTCCTCTGAATGCTCTTTCAGCATCAGAAACTGGTCAAGCCAGATCTCTTTAAAGCCCTGAGCCACATCCCACTTTATCTCATGACTAACAACATCTTTTTATGGATTAGACTTTATACGCAAAGCAACTGAGCAACACAAGACACAAGCAGATCCCTCCCAATTTTATTACAGTAGTTTCACAAATCAAATGTTTACCCTCAGTAAGCGCAGCTGAGGGAGGAGACCTGTGAAAGTAGCCGAGCAGAGGAGGGAGGACCGAGACCCATCTGTCAAGAAAGAATCCTGGCAGCAGAGCACTGCTGAAGAGTATGAGTACTAGCTGCAGGAAAAATACACACTAGTGGAAGGTGTCAGTCCATCTGTTGAAGAAAAAGATCAAAATGGGTGGCACTCAAAGTCAGAAGAAGAGCAGCCGGAGAGCCAGCTCAAGGAGTTACACCAACAGTGTCATGTGAGTCCAGCCTCTCAGCTGTTTGACTTCTTCTGAGCTAGTTTTGAATGAGGATTTCCACGTCTCCTACACGTTCACAAATTTGTATGCAGTTATAATAACAGCACTAGCAAAGGCATTGAAAACCTTCTGACGGTTTTTCACATAAACTATAACACGGACCTTGTGGCTCGATTTCCATTCTCTTTGCAATCGGTGTGAGACTGACTTGCGCACACATGCAAATATTCACACACCCTAAATTGAACCCGTAGATAAGGCTGCGTAGAACTGAACTGTTAAATGTTTGCTCACAGCACTTCCAAGTATGTGGATGTGGTTGTCCCTCCACTTTTAGCAAACATCCCAGTGACAATAAGAAAAGTTGCAGTGTCACAGCATGTCATAAAGTGAATCAAACAGCACAGATAAGTATAGCTTACTCAGAATTTACTGTTTTTATTTAAAAGGGGGGGGGGGGCAGTAACGCAGAGCTGGTTTAACATGATCAGTTCTGAGCAGATCCTCGGCTGTCGTCGCAAAGAAAAGATCTCAATGTGAGAAATATTGCTTCACTGTGTCAATATTTGCTTGAGGTGATTCGTGTCCTTGTTTGTGCGAGCAGGCACAGTGGCACCTCTGCCCTGTGTGTGAGTGTATGTGTGTGTGTGTGTAGGCAACAATGCAGTTTAATCCTGCAGCAACTCCTATTGTGGGTTTTATTAAATAAGAGGAAAGACAAGTTACCTAACAACTGCAAGTGACTTTACACATTCTGTTACTGCACAGCACTCAACAGGTTGACGGTGTTTTTTTGTGTTGTTTTTTTTCCAGTGGCACAAAAATAATGATGGCATATTCTGTTCTTTTAAGAAAAGAGGTAAAAATCAGTTCAGACTCAGCTGGCTGCAGGAGTCTTGACATCTGAGTGAGACAAGTCCTCCTTTGTCCATACGAATTAAATCCCCCAGATTCTAAATCCAAAACGTGCAAATTTTCTTCTCCCTACTAACTTTGGCCACCTGTTTCAGAGCTGGTCTGTGTGGCCTCTGGCTCTTCTGATCTGACCCAGGTTTTAGATGAACTATTCTTCTGGGTTTTGGGCAAGAGCGTGTCAGGCTGGCAGGAATCGGCGAACCTCTCACGCGCCTTCTCCCAGTTCTTTTGGGACTTGGATTTGGTCAAAGACACATCGTCCAGCGACATGGCTGCAGCTGCTCCCAACCCCGACTGGGACTTCCTGATTTTTAGTTCGATCTGTGAAGACAGGAACCGAGAAGGGACACAATCGAATCATTTTGCTGCTTCACACTGAAACAAAGCAGAACTTCCACCAGAAGAATCACCAGATCTTCTTACCGGGTCTTTCATTCCTGTTCCCATTTTACCCAGTCCCTCTCCTTTCTTCCAGCCCATCTTTTCCAGCATCTTCCGTCCTTTATTCACATCACTGATCTCCCTTTTAGAGAAGAGACACGGTGCATGATCAACACTTCAATCTAACATTTCCCCTCAATGGCAACTACAACCATTGTCCAAACTTACTTGTGAACAGAAGCTGGTGCATCATCTCGTTGGAAATCACCCTCACTGCCCACCGTTTGCCTTCGAGATTCTGCTCGGTCCTTATATTTAGGGTTCTTCAGGGTTTTGGTCTCCTCATAGTCACCGCTCTGTTTACAGAAAGCACAGAAATGAGTGACAACATTCAAAAAAAAAAGAAAAAAACAAACAAAAGAAGAGGGTTCACACTTATCACTACAAGCTGCACCAAGACTGACACTTACTTGCAGGCCATATTTGGCCTTCATCTGCTTCAGCTCTTTCTGTCGCAGTGACTCTTTATCCTCTTTGGAAAGGACAGGACCTTTGGAAAGCAACAGCAGCATGAACAGTGCATCTATGGTGTCAATTTGAACATTCTAGGTGAGCTCGTTCTTTCTGTGGCTGCGTTTAAGTAGCTCACCGGCGTTCTCGTCTCTCCTGTGCTTGCTGAGGTGAGCCATCACCTGACCGGGCTCACAGCCATCACAGGTATCGTTCCCTGAATGGATATGGAAGGACAGTACCGTCTCTCCCATCTTCACTTCATCTCCGTGCATCAGCGCATGAGGCTCAGATTTGGTTTTGGGCTGCAGATGAAAGTTTCATTGACAAAATATCTGCAAAGTTGAGTTTTTTTGTGTGTTTGTTTTTCTTAAACTTAAACTGAGACAAAATGCTCACCTGTAAGATGCGGTTGCCGTTGATCACCGTTCCGTTCTGGCTTCCCTGGTCCACCAGCATGTAGCTCTGCTGCTCCTGGTCAAAATACACCTCTGCATGGAACTGGAACCAAACACATATTGGCATTTAGAAAGATCACATAACCTTGCATGACAAAAAAAACAATAATCAACAGAGTAATTTTGATCCCTGCAGGAAAGGGGAAGGAGAGGTACCTTGCTGACTCCCATTTCTGGTATTCGGATTGCGTGGTTCATATCTTTCTCTCTGCAAACACAAAAGACAGCACGTTGTCTTCATTTGGCTATTATATCAGAGTGAAATCAGTCCATCGTCTTTTTACTGACTGCTCACAGTCTCACAGGGAGGTGTCTTTTTCCATTTCTTCTTAAAACCATGCAAACCATTTAATTCAGTATAGCAACCAAAGCACTACAATATCCCACCGTGGCAACGTGTGAACAAAATGCACATTCTGCTGGCATGAAATCACCAAACAACAGAAAACAACTCCACTGACCTGCCAATGGTTGCTGGAGAGTCGGCTGTGATGATGAACAGAGTGCCCACTTGCAGCACCGGAGACCTGACCACAGTCACTCTTACACAGGGAGGCCAGATGTCTTTGACTGTGAGAAAAAAATGCTATATATTCATATATTCATGAAAATATGACTGCCTCAGACAGCTACAGTTACCAAACAAATGACAGGTCCATCGATCCAACTTCCAACTTCAGATAAAACAAACAGATAAAACAAACTGTGTAAACGCCACACGAGTCTAATTCAGATAATCTTTCCCTCTCACCTTCTTGGCTCTGCGTGTCCATTTCTGATTCTGGACTTTCCCTTGAGGCTGAGCTCGAGGGTGGCGAGTACGATGGGGTAGACTCCCATTCTTCCCTCTCTGACTCTGTGATCTCACCCTCTTCTGGTTCACTGTTCCCCTCAGATCCGTCGCTCCGAGTGGGATTCTTTTTCTTTTTACGCTTTTCTGACTTTGACTTTTTCCTTTTCTTCCTTGAATCCCCCTTATTGTCACGGTGCGAGCCGTTTTTCTGCTTTTTCTTCTTTGATGGATATTTGTCGCTCTCTTCTTGACGTTTGGCTGAGTCTTTTCTCCGTGGAGCCGCGTCTGGACTGCGAGACCTTCGATTCAGTTTCCGTGATTCTGCCTTCCTCTTAGTTGTTTGCCGTTCAACCCGGTCGGTCTCTTCTTCTTCCAGCTTTATGTCATCACCTTTCATTTCCTGCCATTAGACAGTGAGCAGTGAGACTACAATCCCCAGTGACAGCCGGACTTTGTGGATTCCCAATCTTTTGGCACAGAAATCTAACAGATGGTCTCAGTCTTCAAAGAGGATACACTAAAGACTTCTACCACGTTAAATGAGCACGACTTGGCTTAGAATTTGTGAGCTGTATCTCACACAACAGGATTGAATGCTAGCAACACAGACACCGGGGCCAGTGTTTGAGTCACCATGCCACCTTTAATTATTCTCAAGGTGCTGTGTAAAATAAGAATCAGATTTGAAAGAAGGAAAAAAAGAGAGACATACTTTTCAATTTTTTGAAAATTAGTACTTAAAAAGGTATACCTCTGTAGGAAGCAGTTTTCCAGTAAGAGGAAATCTTCATTTTAGCCAAAGAGTTAGTCACCTCTTGCACCTAGGTTAGAGGAATAGTCTTTCAGTCAACTAGCCTCACATTAATACAAAAAAAGAGTATTTGAAGACTGAGACCAACAAAAAAAATTGGGATTTTAAGGTGAAACCGCAAGATCAAAAGCCAGCTGTCAGTCACAAAATTTAACATTTTTAAGGTATGCACCAATAACATCTCTCAGTATTACATACCCTCTCATCCTGTGACGCTTTCTTGATTCCTTTCTTGAACTTTCTGCCTTTCTTATCAGTGTTATTGGTTTCTTGGTACGGCTCTTCACTAGTCTGCGCGGCAGGAACCTCGATCCTGGAATGAAACTGGTATCGTCCACTCTCTGCATCGTAGTAGTAGTAAATACCAGAGTTCGCATCGTAGTACAACTGACTGGCCTGATGGAGAAGAAAAAAAAAATCTAAAATCAAAAGTCTACCACAAATGTGCCTCAAACTAAACTCCCGCTAAAATTATTTCTACTGCAAACTGCCAAACTTTAGTGCTGACAAACCGAGTCATAGTAGAAGCCCGTGCTGTGGTCATAATACATCCCAGAAGTCTCATCAAACACAAACCCAGTCTGGGTCATAGCCTCCTCAGCAGTGGCCCTCAACATATCTGCTATAGATCCTCCATCGCTCCCCTGAAACACACAGTTTTATATTGGTGTAATAATGTAAACTTAAATTTATGATTATATTTATAAGTAAATGTAGAGTTAAAAAAGAAAGATATACATACCTCTGTTGTGACTGCTGAACTGATGTCTGGCTGAACTGACACATCTGCAGCTGCTGCTTCGTTTGTTGTTGAAATCTCTGCTACCTCATTATAATCAGCTGTTACTGTGTTCTGGGTTTCCTGAGTGTCTCCTCCCTCAGGGTTCAAACCGTAACCTCCGTAGTAGTAATTGTAATAATCTGGAAAGGAATATTAAACAGATTTAGTTTTCTTTTTTTTGAACTAAGTGATTTAATCAGCCCATTTAACTCACGTATACGTGAAAGTAACACACCGGTTTCTGTCCATACGTATTCTTCTGTCTGAGTTTCACTGTCGACTCTGTCTTTATCTTTCTTCTTCCGTTCATGAATCTCTGCACTCAGCTGGTCGACCTGAATCAGTACACATTTAGGTAAAATTCAGTAGGCAGACATTCAAAAATCTCTGAAGAACTTATATATTTTGCAACAATTCACAAATCCAAATTTACTTTATTTCAGGGTTTAATGCATAACAGGCACTTGCCATAATGCAGAAAAATAAATGAACAATTTAGATTAAAAAAAATAATCCTGGCCCTTTTGTTAAATAAATCTGAAACCTTTAAAGGAAATGAGCAGAGGTGCATTCTCCAGATCGGTCAGGATCAGGGAGGCTTCCTACTTCTGCTTAACAATTTCCTGGGGGTAATACTGCAATGTATGACTGAATTGTTACAACACATAGCAGAACAGGATAATATGAGGTGCATGTGCGCAATGAAGAGGCCCATTTTAAACTATTAAACCTCACACTGGCTCAGTCATTAACCATAACAGCTCAGAACAAACATAACTAGAGCTGACCTGTTTTCTCAGGTCTTCGTTATAGCTCTCTGTGCTCCGCTGCAGTCTTTCGGAGTGGCTCAGCTGCTTGTGTAACTTGGCCAGCTCGGCTCTGCACTCTCTGAGCTCCTGTTTCAAAGACTCAACTCTGAGCCGGAGCTCGGCCACTTCAGGCTCCGCTTCCTTTTCTTCGTGGCTGTCTTCGTTCTCCATTTGTTACCCTAAAAACAGAAAACGCAGTTAGCGGTCACTAAAGCAGACAGAGGCCGGCAGTTAGCGAAGATACTAGAATATGAATCACTCTATATGTCACACGCGGTGTATATGAAGTCATGTAAAAAGCACCCATGTATAAGCGAACTGAGCACAGCTCCGTTACAGCTCTCTTCCTACCGTTTTTTTCGCTTTCTTGGTCCTTTTAGCTGTAAACCTCCTGTCAGCACGGCACATGAGCCAACCTGAAAGTTGAAAATAAACACCTTGTAACTATCCTGCATGTGCGATACAGCCGAGTACATGTTTTGATGATAATTAGACAGTTACAATTAGAACCGCTGAAATGTTTATAGTCCGGCCTGTTCACGACCGCCATTTACTACTACCTAATACGTCACGACGTAAGCACGTCTTCTTTAGGTGTGGTGGACCGCTGTCCCGCATCATGAGGAACTCTACCGCCACCTAACGGCAAACCATGTTCATAATTAAAACTAAGCACTAAAACTAACAGCGAAACTAATATTTTACATTTTTTTGTCTTGCCTATATTTTCTTTTTTTTTCGCGAGTTTTTGCTTTGTTTTTAGATGACACCAATTCATTTAACTGATTGTTTTAGTTCAATTTGACACAAAACTGAACTGCAAAATGCTGACCCTACCAGGAGGTTCAGAAAATTATTGCTATTGCTATTTCTAAATTGCAAGCAGTAACTATCATAATAAGTATACATATGGTTGATGAATTTGAAATACTATGCTTTGGGTTTTTCTGGGTCTTTGCATGAATATACTGGAATTCAAAAGGCTTCTTCTCTTTCTTTTCTCCTTTTTTGCATATTTGTCACATTTAAATGTTAATACAAAATGCAGTTTTTAAATGACGGTAACGGGAAGGCTATCCAAACCTACCTGGCCCTGTGTTAAATCATGATTTAACTGGGAATAACCACATTTTTTGGAAAGATGAGTTCAATTTCACCAGCCAAGAAGAAAACCACTTATGACCAAAAAGCACACAAAGTCTCGTCTCACGTTTGCCAAAAAACATCTTAATGATCCCCGCATTTCAGAAAAAGATCATCAGACCACCAGTCAAACGTGGCGGTAGTGTGATGGTCTGGGGCTGCGTTGCTGCTTCAGGACCTGCTGTAACTGATGGAACCATGAAGTCTGCTCTCTACCAGAACATCCTGAAGGAGAATGTCCGGCCATCAGTTCATGCCCTGAAGCTCAAGCTCAGTTGGGTTATGCAGCAGGACAATGATCCAAAACACACCAGCACGCCCACCTCTGAATGGCTTAAAAAATATATAAAAGGTTCTGGAGTGGCCTAATCAAAGTCTGGACTTAAATCTGATTGACCTTAAACAGGCCGCTCATGCTGGAAAACCCTCCAATGTGGCAGAATTAAAACAATTCTGTAAAGAAGAGCGGGCCAAAATTCCTCCACAGTGATGTGAAAGACTCATTGCCAGTTAACACAAATGCTTGACTGTAGTTCTTGCTGCCAAAGGTGGCACAACCAGTTATGTTTAGGGGCCAGTTACTGTTTCACACAGGGCCAGGCAGGTTTGAGTAGCTTTTGTCCCTTAATAAAATAAAGGAAATCATCATTTAAAAACTGCTTTTTGAATTCATTCAGGTTATCTTTGTCAAATACTAAAAATTTTTTGATGACCTGAAACATGCAAATGTAACAAATATGCAGAAAAATCTAAGAAATCGGGACGGGAGCAAATACTTTTTCGCAGCACGGTACCTCAGTGAACCAGTCATAACAGTCTCATGAGCAGTTGGTGCATGTCATAGAAAAAAATACTCAAAAAAATCCCCTCTGAGCAATAGTGAGCCTGCTGACTATGAACTGAGACTGTACTCTACACATGCGCGTCATACAGCCCTTTAAGCACAGTCTATGATTTTTGTTAAACTGATGAAAATTTCTGCTATGAGTAAAGCTTGTCTGGGTGTTACTATGCTCTTTGACCACTAGATGACTATGCAGTACACTGATTCTGCAATGTGCCAGCTCTGAGGAGCAGATTGTGGTGCGGCATTTGCATTATTTTTGCGACTGGAGAAGATGCTCACGCTCATCTATGGAAGAATGCAGTCATATCTTGTAGCTTTGAGCAGTTTTTTGCAGATTTCTGATGAAAAGTCCATGTCACATTACTGCGAACGTGTCACTCATCTGCTGTTAGAGGCCTGACATGTTAGTTTTCCTCACGAGGCAGAAGCAAGAACCTCATTGTGCTAGCGTGGGTTATTTGTTTTGCTATTTGCAGGTTCTTCCTCTCCCTTTTCTGTTCCTCAAACACACACACACACACATAACTACTGTATTATTGTGGTCACATGCTTATTCGCTTCCTTCCTCCTTCTGCTCCTCGTCGGCTCTTCTTCCTCTGCCCTTTCTGCCCTATTCTTTTTGAATTAATTAATTTCCGGGAACATTCAGTTAGTTTGACGCGGCTTGCCAAGACCAAGCCACCTCTTTGTGTGTCTGCACTTATTTTAGGCTCCGCTGTTATGTAATCGCATGGCTCCTCGATTGTCTCCTACTCTATTTATGGTGATAGAGTATTTAAAGCAATGACTGTTTACAGAGAGTGAATACAATTTGCACGTTTGATCTCCGCGTTATTTCCAATACGTGCTACAGCACGTCGAGTCGTACTGACACAGAGACAAAACACAGATGTGCAATCCGTCAGATTTGAAGTAGGAACGTCAGAAATTTCAGTTAACGTGTCAGCTTAGAATAAACATCACAACCGTAGGAGAGGCCAGATCGTTTTTCTGTCTACTGTTGGTGACTTTCTGTTTTCTTAAAAATGCCTTTTGGCTGCCTCGTGCTGTGTTTGAAATCTGACCTCTCTGGAGTTGTGTTTGGATTCTGGTGGTGCTTCAGACTCCTTGGCTGGAGCTCTCGGGTCTGTGGTGGTGGTGGTGGCAGCCGTTAAGTATGGGGTGGTCTTTTATCTGGAGACACACACACACACACACACACACACACACACACACACACACACACACACACACACACACACACACACACACAGCTGCCTCATGCTGATGTTTATTGATGCCATTTTTAGATAAGAAAAGCACCAGTCCACAAGGTTCTACAGTTTGGAAAAAAGCAAACAGAAGATGCTGAAGTAATACACACCCTTACTTATATTACATGCTTATCCCTGGCGTTCATGCATCTTCAGTAACCCCTCCCCCCCAGTGGAAAGAGCTAATTACATAACATGATAATATACAGACGTCCATTTATGCAGTAAGTGCTGGTCAGTGATTATTGACGAGGACTACAACTCGTATACTTTGTGGGAAAATGCTAATCTGGTCTCCTGATAAACCTGAGCCACGGCAGGGCTTGTCTTTCAAAAACAATCATTTTCACGGGCAAAACAGAAACCAGCTCCAAAATAACGGCGCCATTTGTCCTCCGTGCTTCTGAGATGATGTGTCAGCGTGCAGGAATAGTTTCGTCCTCACTCCAGCCACAATCTTTACCAGAATCAGACTGTAAATAAGACGGTTAGAAAGCTCCACCCTTTCTGCGTAAATGTGGAAACTTTGAGCCTGACTGAAGCACGTGTGTGTATTTGCTCCTCGATGGGGATTTGGGAGGAGTTTAACCTCTCCACAGGCAAACCGAGCCCTGAACTTTCTGGCACTTTACTACAGCAAGGCTTTAGAGGCAGGATGCGTTACCATGCTCTCTGTCTGTCAGAGGGAACGAAAGAAGGTGTCGCTGTTGCAACAGGTGGATGAAGAAGTGCAGGAAAAAAAAAGGAAAAATTAAGGCACCACTGCAAAAACTGCTGCATGCTTCTTATTAGCCAGTTATACAGCCCTCTATACTGTATGTGTACTTGAATGTTGTTTTTTTTTCTTTTCTTTTTTTTTTACAAAATTTGCTTGTTTTGTCTCTTGATGTGACATCTTAATTTACAGATGTTTTCAATAATTTCGTTTTAAGAAAAACAGAATAAATCAGTTCAGCTGCCGTGATCAGATCTGCTGTTTAGCATTTAAATAAGAAGAACCACCTTTGAAGCAGCGATTGTGGTAGCAGGAAGTTACTTTGGGTTCTTTCTATAAGATTGATATTATTTTTGAAAGGTTTTTCTTGGTCTCTATGGATATGTAGTCAATGTCTTTTTTTAGTTGCATTTTATTGCTCTGTTGAGTCAGTTAAGACACAATTTTCTCCTGTGTAAGCTCCTTCATTGGGTTTTTACCCCCCATTGCTGGGCTGAAGATCCTGGTTTCCTGCCAGTTCAGTGGTCTGAACTGCTATCGCAGACAAATTGAATCCAGCCAGGTAGATCTCCTGGGGCTTTCCAACAGAAAGGCAGAACTGGTTCTCCTCGTCATGCATGCCTGCCTGCCGCTGGATGGGAGAAACAGTTAACTGTTAAACAGTCTGCAAAGGAGTGGGGGTGGAGGGGCTTTAAGATCCAGCCCCACATTCCTAACCTCTCTCTGGACTATAAAATGTGGAGCCCCAACCGTTCTGCTCCTCCTCTACCTCCACTTCCTCCTCCTCCCTCTAGTGTTTTGTGACTCGCTCCTTCTGCTTCAGAGTGGAAGAGCGGTCTGACAGGGACGTACCATTCTTCAACCATAGGGGAAGTCATGTAGAGGCCTAAAGAGAAGCTTCATTCATCCTTTGAGCTGAGAGCTCACTGCCTTCCCCCGCTGCATTTTCTGTCGGTGAGCTGTTCCGAGGTGGAGGGGAGCGTTTGTAGGGGGGTTGAGGAGAGTAGAGTGTGAGCACAGCATTTGAGAAACCAGCTGATCAGAGCTGAGGTATTCTGCCACAGAGACAGAGGGAGAGAGAGCGTGACTGGAAAAAAGAATAAGAAGGACGGAGAAAGCAGCTCAAGCCTTTACAATTTTGAGATTAGTGATATACAAATAAGGAACTTTGAAAATGTCTAGTTCCTTTTAATGGGAAACAGAAAAGTGTGAGAGGGCAGAAGCTCTATAGAAAGATGTGAGAGCTGTTGGTAGGGTGGAAATCTGAGGAAGAACCAGAAAAGGATCAGCAAAGAGGGTCAAAGAACCCTGTGGAATAAGGAGTGATGTCTTGGCTCTCGCCCGTGTCATGGGCTAAATGGACATGGACGGCGGTGCGCGGGGGAGAGGGTGAGGAGGATGAAGAGGGGCAGGAGGACAGCGAGGAGAGGGAGCAACATGGAGAGAGAGAAGAGGAAGAGGAGGAGGAGAGATCTCAAGGCTGCAGGCAAGTGTTGTGCTTGAGCCCCGAGACTGCTGACAGGGTGACTCACACATTTTTATTTACCTGTGCGTCTGCCTGTCAGGTCGAGGAATCCCTATTTGGAGGTTTGATGAAATGCACTGAGGGCAGTGAGGCGGAGGAAATTTATTGGTGTCATTTTGTATTTTGCACGCTGCGTTTCCATACAGCGCGCGGACACATTTGTGGTGCGACTGAATGTTTTTCTGAGCCTCACTGGCACATTTTCATATCTGTACAAGAACGCACACACTCACACACCGCAGTCAGTGAGGTAATCATTGCTGAGATACAAACATGACACATCAGGACCTCGTGTACCTGCTTTTCGTGTCTGCTTTGAAAACATTGTTTGTTCTATTGTTCCAAGTACATTCACAACTACTTCCACTCTCAGACACCTGATTAGATACCGCAGCAGTATCCTGTCACAAAGTATCAAGTTATCAAATGCCAAAAACCATGTTTACTATCTTATGGTTAACAGTCTTTACTAGATCTAACTGAATGATGGCGTGCTATAAAATCACAAATCATTTACAGCCTGTACGTTAGTCTCATACCTTATGGTTCTAACACTGTAACAGGAAATAGTGGGGTGGCTTACTTGCACTTCCTCTTCCTCTATATATCTTTTACTTTATCTGTGTTTCACTCTTGCTTCTTCACTAGTTCAGACAATACTGGAGAGTCTTGCCAAGGCACAACACCAGAGGAGGAAAAACAGGGACACTGGCACATCCAACAATAAAATAAGAGTTTATATTTGATTTTTTGTTGTTTTTTTGTTACTCTGTAGTACTATAAACCCCCTAGCGGTGATGCTACCACCAGGGGGGTTTGCAAGAAGTTGTAGTTTTACCTCTTCGGGACTCTAAAAAGTATTTAATCATAGCAGCACAAAAAGAGACTACCACTCCTGGGCTGAATAGGTTATTAGAGATCATAGTTCAGATGGTCTCAGACCTAAGTGGTTGGGAAACACTGCCTTAGATTAGAAACATTGCAATATATTGCAAAAATACCTGCTTTGTCGCTGATTTTGCGCATACTGCAGTGCAGTTCTGTTTATCCAAGCCTGATAAAATTCTGTTTCTATTCATCCTTTTGATATTTAGTAGCAGCAGTTTCTGCCTCCTGTTCTCTGTATTCGTAATACGATCACTTCTTTCCTCCTTTCTCGTGTTTTGAATGCTTGGGAAGTTTTTTTGGTCTTTCTCTCTCTCATTTGTATCTCTCCCTGACTACCACAGCTCTGACTCAGAGGGTCACTTTGACACTCCTGAGGCAGCAACTCCTGTCCGCGCCCCTCCGACCATCCCGGGAGAGCTGGAGAACAACAACACCGATGCAGACAAAACAGGTGTGGCCCACGACAGACGGGCAGAAATGTGATGATGTGATGCTGACACACTGCTCAAGTTGTGAGCGCTGTAACGCCTCAGTGTGCTCCGCAATATTCAGCATATGAGAAGAAGCGCGTGTTCGAGTGCACAGGCAGTGTCTTCGAGGTTGCTATGGAAACAGGAGTCGTTTGATGTTTCGCCAAATGTTTAGGCGTCTCGTGTGTGTGTTTATCTTCATAGTCAACAAAATAAGAAAAGAGTATGTCAAGAAAATAATGATTTTTATTGCTAAAATGATCATTTGGGCACGTGTGATCGATTACGTCTGAACTCTCCATGCCAGAGTAATTGGATACATATGCTGTCTGACAGTTTCAGGAATTTCCTTTCCTATTGAATTTCAGCTTTCCGCAAGAATTTATTACATGTTAAGTGTTCAGACTTCCTACGTGCTGTAAAGACAGTCAAATGCACAATGCATTTAATTAAATATGATCAAGGTTAATACTTGCTGGTAGCCAAATATGCTCTGCATGCTTGGTATGTAGGCTGGTATGCAGGTGAGCAGGGATTTTGGGTGGGATTTGGGTGTGACGGAGCCTTCACACTGTCATTTGAGTCACTAAAAGGAGGAGCCTGTAGCAGAGTGTGGGAAAGGCCTTTGCTCTGGAATTCAACAGGTTCAACAAAAGCTTCATCAAAAGCTCTGCCCCGCTTTGTAGTAGTCACTGATAGAGGTCACCATGCGGGGAGCGACTGAACAAAGCATGTCACGGGGCCGAAATGATCGAGCAGCTTGCTTTTTTAAAAGTTGATTTTTAGCAGTCCTCGCGTTCGTGCTGCTGTTGTGGTTTTGGTCAGATTAAGTCCTTCCTGTAAAACAGCTCCGGCGACATTTTCCAAAAGACTAAGTTGCAGAGGTCAGACAGCGTGCAGAGAAGTTTTAAACTGCAAACATCTCATCCTGCAGCTGTTTCAGAGTTTGATCGCAGGCACAGAGGAGCTGAAGCGCCTCCAGAAACATCTTCGAATGTAAACATGCTCGGTGTTTGCCTGCCTCCAACCAAAGTCTCCATTACTACATCAGCATCCGCCCGATGATTGTTTACGAGTCTTTCAGGGGTATGCACCTTATTTTAGATGATGGGCCGTATAAGCCCAACCTATTAAAACATTTACAGTATTTTCTATTTACAGAGAGACGACAAACAGCATGAGATGCAATCTCAGTGAGATTTTTTCCACACTGAGTTGTTATTCTTTCATTACAAGTGTTTTACAGATCACAGTCAAAAACTTAAAACCATCATATGTAGAGAATCTTGGATCTCCACAACAATAGTTTATAATATAGTACTTTATTCTTTAGGATTCAAAGTGCTTCTTGAGATTGAGAAAAATGGGAGTTATTAATGCGTTATTAACAAGTATTAATGAACACCTTTTAGAGGGCTGGCTCTGCCCCCCCCCCAATCTATAGTTAAAGGCATAGAGTCACAGCTAAAGAGATGTGACTGACTTCTGCAATCGCGTTAATACAAGTACTGTATTTGAGACTGTGTTGGTTTAAAAAATTGAAAATTGATAGAGATAATCAGGCACTGCAGCTTTGTGAGCTCTACTGTCACTATGACATGGTCTGCCTTCGTGCAAACACCTTCAAGAGTCAAAAATGGCACTCTGGCGACACTCGACTGGAACTGGGTAGAAACAGCAGTAGGCTTTGCTAGTTTCCTGGCAACACAATGTTACACGAACACGGCGAGTATGACAGGCGTGCTGAAATATGCTGTTGTCTCAAAGTGTTCCCCGAAGCTAATGATTGCACCACTGCAGCCACCATCCCTACTGTCTAAAACACACGCAACATGATAAATCAGAGCGTCGTTTATTTTTATTTTCAAATGCACGACTCTGTATATGGCCCTCATAGTAGCACATTACCATGGCAACAGCAGCAACTGGAACAGTTGACTGGCTGCTAACCTGCTTTCAGGGAACCAATCAGATATCACTGATATGTGAGCTTAGATGTTATTAAAGAGAATAGCACCAGCAGCAGGACTGTGTATTAACTTTTAGTTCTTGCTCTGTTTTAATGATTTTGTTTTGTGTTTTTGTCTCTCATTGCTTCCTCAGACTTGGAAAAGGAGGAAAACCTGATAGTAACTGCTCCTGTCAGGGATCAGGATATTCCGTTCAGCCAAAACATGGGTCAGGATGAGCCTGCAGTCCCCATGGGTGGCCCGCTCGAAATAAACATCCAGACCCTAGAAGAAGAACAAACAGTGAAATTTCCAGCAGATTTGGGCTCTGTGCCTGCTCCTGATTTATGCTCACAGAAGGAAGTAGCTCCATCCTCTGAGTCATCCCAAGACCCAGTGACTCTCATAGCAGCTGATACAATCCCAGATCTGGCTCCAGCTCCATGTCCTGCTCCTTCCCCAGAACCAGACTCAATCCCGAGCATTGAACCTGAAGCCCTCTCAGCTCCAGAGCCCCCTGAAGAGAAACCTCTCTCTGAACCAGAGGCACAGTATAATGGCCTATCCAGCGAGGCAGAACCTACTCAAAAGAGTAAAACAAGGAAATCCAAACCTCCATCTCTGAAAATGAAATCCTTGCTGAATGAAGATGCTAAAACAAATGAGGAAGAAGAGCTTCCTGTTCCCAAGGCTGCATATAACTTTGACCCAAGCCTTCTAGATGACAGTTTTAACCCCTTCACCAGTGGTGGATCCAAAATCCAAAACTCTCCCCCACCATGTGACCCGAGCTCTCTCCCCAGACTCGAGCCACTTGGTGAGGCCAGCTCAGAAGCACAAGCAGCCCTGGAGACGATGGAGCCGTCATCTGAGGTGAAGCCTCTGGTGATGATGGAGTTTGGTCTGGATGAAGGACCAGTCAGCAAGCCCCCTCCAAAGAAACTGGGAGGGAAAAAGACAATCAGTAAATTTACTGCAAAGAAGCAGAGGCCCAAAGGATCAGAGGCTTCCTGCAAACCTGCATCAGAACCCACGGTATCAGAAACACTTTCTCAGCCAGCACCCGATCCGGTTCCCCAGCCTATATCAGAGCCGGTTTCAGAGCCTGATGCAGAAGTCTCTCTTCCAGTTTCAGACTCTTCTGCACCTTTGAACTTGGACGATGTTCCTATTCCTAAGACCGGATCATATAACTTTGATCCCAGTCAGTGGGACGACCCAAACTTCAATCCATTTGGTAGCAATAGCAAGGTGAACAGCTCTCCGGTGCTTCCTAAGGGCTCCTACACCTTTGACCCGGACAGTTTTGATGATTCTGTGGACCCTTTTAAACCTTCTAAATCCCTGAGCAACGAGGACACGTCCAGTAGCCCGTCTCTTCCAGAGAAAAAAGTAAAAGAAGGAGAGAAGCAAAAGGCAAGGCAGCCTCAGGGGGAGAAAAAAGTGAGGCAGATTCCCAAGAAAAACAAAGAGAGGACAATCACGTAAGTCTCAAAAAAAAAAATGAAAACTTTCTCACTTGCCCCAGGAGTTGGCAGTTCTGAGGTTGTAACATTATCACCTGCGCACTAACAATTCATGCGATTCTCAAACATGTTATATAGACTCTTAAAGTGCTTACAGCTGTAGTCATTGGACTGGTTTCAGCTTTTCCACGTCTGTCCGCATCTTGTGTTTCTTGCCAAACTTTATCTGCTGAGAATTAAAAATGCTGAGCTGAGCACCTCCAGTCGCTCACTTGCTCTCCTTTGTATCTTGTTCTCTGTTCCCTTATCACAATCCCTCCTTCACCTGCTTTGTCCCTTTCATACTTCATCTTTCCTCCCCCCCTTGTGTGTTGTGCAACCCGCAAACCTCTGCTTTCGTCCTTTTCTATTGGCCCCAGGACATCTGAACACGTCAAGTTTCTCTGTTTTCTGTTGTAAGTACTGATGCACTCTTTCTCTCATGCATGCTCGCGTCACATTTTACTCTCATCGTGGCATGCGCTGTAACAGAACTGGCTTTTAAAGGAGCATGCGAGGGCAATGCGTGTCTTCCTCACTTTCACCTCAACTCATACGATGGAGATGTAATTTGTTACATCTTGTGAGCTCTCCAGAAGTTTAGCAGCACCAGTATGGTTCTGCGTGTGTGTCGCTGCCCTTCCTTTGATATCTGTCTGAACACCGTAGCAGACAAATGCTCGCACCTCGATGGTTATAGAAACAGTATGCATAAATACACTCTCACAAAATGTCCAGTCTATAGATTGTAACTTTTTTTTTTATTATTATCGTGTGCTTGCTTTGTAGGAATTCCTGTAAAGTCGAGAAATACGATGAAAGCCCGTCCTTGGTTCTTGACGTGTGTAATCAGGTAATATAAGTGCTTGTGAAGATGTGTGTGCATGTGTGTGTGTGTGTGAATCCTGCTACAATGTTTCACTTTACTGCAGTGACACCGCAATGTTCGTTATTCAGCAGCTTCACCTCTAAACACACACACACACACACACACACACACACACACACACACACACACACACACACACACACACACACACAC
>JAVDPK010002429.1:118797-148456 GCA_034780415.1 Cichlasoma orientale
TGTGTGTGTGTGTGTGTGTGTGTGTGTGTGTGTGTGTGTGTGTGTGTGTGTGTGTGTGTGTGCGAGAGAGAGAGAGAGAGAGATTTGTGGTTTTATCCTAGAAGGAATAACTTGACAAATTTGACAAAAAAAAGTCCTAACTAATCTTATAACTTAAGAAAAAGACGACATAAAACTCCTAGGGCAAATGCAAATGTAAGAAATGTCTAGATACAAAGGGATCTAACTCTCCAGGACCCCCGGATTTTGCAACTTCAGTGATAGGGTGGGAGGGGGCGGGCTCAGGATGCTGAGGCGGCCTCCCATTGGCTGCTGAGCGTGGTGAGGAGTGGGACGGCCGCGCGCTGCCAGCTGTGAGGGGAGAGCAGAGAAGACGGCCAGCAGAGGACTAACGGGACAAAGAACCCCTGCCTCACTCGCCATCCTCTCAGACAGGTCGGAAACCTCGGCGTCCTCAAAAGCGTGTAAGCTACAGACTCGTCTCGGGCTGTCAGAGTAAGTCCGTTCACTTTGAAGACAGCCTCCCTCCTGCTGTCCGACCACTGACTGGATGTTGTTTAGCACGTGCATGAATGTGTGAAACTTTGAGATAATCATACTATCTGCAGACTAAGATTGTATTTAATGGGTCCTCTCTGGGCACCTTAAAGACATGGCTGGGTGTATATTTGCTTGTTTTCTCTTTGATATTGAGTGAAAATGTATTTTATAGCCAATGTTTTTCCCATTTAAGTGTCGAAGCGCTGTATCAGAACATGGACTAGAGTGCTGACAGTAACAAACTTTTATCATGTATTGCTAACTCTGATGATGACAGTAAACAGCTGTACTAAAGACTCTGCAGGCTGTACCGATTCTCCAACTTTAATTCATCCACTTGATTTATGCAGATGAACAATAGGCACTAAAAGAGCCCTGACTTTGACTGAAAAAGCAATCAAAGTATGTAGGATTTGAGACTTGCCATTTCCCAAGTCTTGGCTTTAATTGGCAAGCAGCTTAAACTTATTGTTTGATCCTATTGTTTCTCTGTAACTACACATTTAAGCTTTCTTTGCAACAGCCCACAATGTAACAAGCTCCATTCACACCCTTTCTGGAACCACAATATATAGACGTATTATTTACTCATATATTTTGTATTACAGGCACCTTAAGTGTACGTGTGCTGGTTGGAGTATAGTTTGTGCACACACAGCTATTCAGAAATTTACCCATAGCTCTGACTGACTAATTTAAAATTATTACAGTGCTTTTTTTTTACTACCTGGGTCAAATTAGGTGCTGTAATGAGACTGAATTGTAAAAAGCCAAATTAAAGTATCTCCACAATCATCTTGAACCCGTCTGTCCCTTTCATGGGGAGATTAGCCAGATGTTTCCGTACTGCAAAAGAGATCTTACACAGTCTGACAATTTATAGACTGTGGACTCCAGAGGTGTTTTTTTCAAGGCTACAGTTTGTTTGCTTGTTACTATAACGTCAACCCAGGAATCCGACACCCATCCCACTGCCAAATCCCCTCCATTGATATTCCAAGCTGGATGATGTGAAGGTGTCTTTGCGTTCCCTTTCCTCCATCCCTCCCTTTACTCCCCAAGGGCTCTTGGTCTCACCGTTGACACATTCACGGTTTGCATTGAAATATTGATACATATGGAGTCAACTTTCTTTGTGAACACAGGTTCAGAGAGTTTAGCTCAGCCTCAAGGCACAGATCAGCAGATAAATAAGTCGGGCAGCCCCCTCCCTGGAGGAGCCCACATTTGCTCTCCATTAGGCTGTCAGACAACGGAGAGAGGAATTCTTGTCACCTAACCTCTGTTCTTTCCCAGACTTTCCCCCAAATTCCCTCTTTTTAGCATTCGTATCCATACGTTTGCTCAATATACTGTGAAATTGTGGTGAATTTAATTTAACTATACTTGTGGTTGCAAAGGGGCTAGTGAGAGGTCTCAGGGAGTCTGATATGAGCGCCAAACCAGGATTAGCATTTTATACAGAGACTGCTCACTCTCAAATTATGGACTGAACTGCAACTTGCCACAAATGAGTGTCTTCCTCTGCCTGCCTTCAGATAACTCGTCATCCTCAGGTTACCTCCTTGGAAGTGGAAAAGCCACTTTTTAAACATGCCCAAAACACACTTTATTGCAGTGTTCTTCAGCTGATGCTCACAGTTCTTTCTCTTTTTTTTTTATCTCTTTTTAGATTGTTCATCTTTTCCTTCTTCATTCTGCATCATGTTGCGCCCGGTTGCTATCTGCTGTTTCCTTTCCGCCTCACTGTGCGTGTTGGTGCTGTGCAGCGCCCAGTCAGACTCTGGCAACAGCGTGATCCAGCTACGTTTAGTTGGGGAGAAGAAGAAGCACTACGAGGGCCGGGTAGAAGTTTTTTACAATGGAGAGTGGGGGACGGTGTGCGATGATGACTTCTCCATCTCTGCTGCCCAAGTGGTGTGCAGAGAGCTGGGCTTCACGGGTGCCGAGTCCTGGTTGCCCTCAGCCAAGTATGGAAAAGGGGAAGGTAAGAAAAACAACATTAAGTTAATGAGATGTGTGTGTTGGTCACCAGGACAACCATCTACAATGTCATCTAATCAAAAGCCTCCAAAGTTCAAGTTCAGATTGGTTTAGAAAGTGAGGTGCAAGTTATAGTGGAATAATCTGAGCATCCCTCAGCTGCTCAACCACATCTCCTCAGAAGCAGCTTATTGCTACACACAGTTTCATAATTTCCATGAAAGACAGGTTTCCCCTTGTCTAAATGCTTATACCCCGAGGTACTGGTTTTCACATCAGAGAAGTAAGACACACCAATCAGTTCAGGGCATTGGAAGAATGAACGACTGGAAACATTTGGAGCATTAATCAGACACACAGACGTAATCTCATCTCATTTTTTATGTCTTTTTCTATCTTATGATTTCCTCCATAGCAGTAAAAACACTAACAGGATTCCCAGCTCTGTAAATGTGGCAGCTGCTGGCTGCTGGTGGGGAATGTATGTTGGTAGCTCCAAATGAACTCGTGTTAAAGATCAGTGTTTCCCCACTCAGTGAACTGCATGCAACGAGTCACTTCAAAAGTTAAGGAATTAACTTCTCAAAGCGCCGCTCTCGTTATGGAAATTTATAGTCAAATCATTGTGGCTTTATGCATATAATATTGCATACCTATAGTGTTTTATGAGAAGCAGTTAACAAGCAGTTTGTACTGTATATGTGTGTGCACGTCCTGGGTGAGGCAATTGCTTGAACTCCATTTTAGCCGTGGTTGGGTATATAAAGACCCTTTGAGATTGGGCTTAAGGAAGGGTGTGCCCTTCACATGCGTATAAACTCAACAAAATGACAATTGTGAATAAGAAAGCTGCAAATGATATTCTGTCAGTAATCTAAAAGTTACACAATCTGAAATAAAATGATCCGTTTGAAAAGACATGTCTGCATGTGTGTGTGTGTGTGTGTGTATGGAGCCTAGCTTTATCTCTGTTTTTTTGTTGGTGGAGACAGATGGTTATAAAAGTGATCAAGAGGATTTCAGATTTCCCATCGTGATGACTAATGCACTGTTGAAAGCAACCACCAAATGTTTCCAATTGAAGGCATAACAGCAGAACAGTTATAAGGACATCCTCTTTGGATGAGTGTTTTTCCTACAAGGATGCAAAGTATATCCCCAGATGTTATTACAGAAATGCTGTGTGCAATCCCATCTGCAAAAAAACAGAAAACTGAAACTGTTACCAAGTTTTTGGCTGTAATTTGATTAACTGCAAAATCCATTTTATGCAGATTCCTTTAGGAACTCTGCTCTGTACACTTTGTTCTGAGCTTTTTGGCTATGATATTGAAACAAAGTGCCAATAAAGGCTTAATTTATAAATAAATAGCTGCACGTGGACTGTGTTCTCTGCTTTTTTCAGTGGTTTTTAAATCCCCATAAGGCCTGCAAACATCTAGATTTAAAACAACTGGCAATACTTAGTATTTGTTTAGACAAAGTTGTCTTGAGACCGAGCTGGTTCTCACTCAGCTGTATTCCAGCACCAGAGCGCTTGGCTCCTATTATGACGATGATCCAGGGGTAATCGCCTCCCTGCCAGGAGGAGGCTACGTGACCATAAGATCCAGTCACTTTCTTGGTATGATCAGGATGTTCCCCTGCAACATGCTGAGACTGCCAGAATAATGAGCAGCCCGTTGGTGGTTTCCCTCACGTCTGATTCAGAACAGCCAGCTGGACAACAGATGATCCCCTTCAGCCATGACAACATTTATTAGGCAGGTTTTGGCTGAAAAAATGCGTCAGGTTATTTCAGAGCCCAAACACATCTCCACGTGAGTAGGTTTACTGTCTCTGTGGCTAGACTTCAGTGGACATGCTAGAACAGAAGCCAAAAGGGTGTGATTTACAACACGATCTGTCAGGGTGTAATGTTTAAACCATTCTTTCCTTTGGGTTTTTTTAAATGAAGAAGCCTCTCATTAGGAAAAGCTAGTGAGAATTCAGGGTTTGGAGAAATTGTCTTTCTGAATCAAGCAGTCAAAATAGTTGCAAAGAGTCAAAGTATATCAATGTATTCTAGCAGCAAATAATGATTATGTTATCACTGATTTGTTGTATATTCATTTGTGGGACAATCTGTTATTTTTAGGTCAATAAAATGTTGAAGCCACCAGATAACAGATTTTAAGGGTTTTTTTTTAAATGCCAAGTCTGATTGGCAGATATTCTTTTGTACTGTGCACAATATAGAAAAATATAGCAACATGGGATTGTATTAAATATGGAAAATATAGGTTCGTATAATTTTTTATTTTTTATAAATGCATTTTAAAAAGCTATCATGAAGACATCTCTTGACTGTGCACCGCTGTCTGCTCAGCTGCGATGCTATTTGGCTGCATGTGCTGCAGACACCGCAGACAGTATCGTTAACAATACAGCTGGAACTGCTTTACTGGACAAATTATATGATGACACTATTTGTAAATAACCCCAAGAATCTTTTTCTGCACGTTGATTTGTTAATGGGTTTCATATCAGCCCACATTGGGCCACCAGTATCCATTTGTAATAGGACAATATTGGCTTGTGATCGGCTAACTGATCACAGCTACTTCCTCCATAAATTCCTCCATATGCACTATACCATCCCAGAAAGTTCACCATTCTTTCACCCCGCCCCTCAAAAACAAGTCATCAGCATCTGAACATGTGTCCATTTGTGTGTATCTCTGTTTCTCTCTGTTCCAGGCCGTATCTGGCTAGACAATGTGCACTGCACAGGTAGAGAGAAGAGCCTGGCTCAGTGTGAGTCCAACGGCTTTGGAGTAACTGACTGCAGACATTCAGAAGATGTTGGCGTGGTGTGCAGTTCGAAGCGCATTCCAGGATTCAAGTTAATCCGGAACCATGCCAACAGCCAGGAGGTAGGTTTACATGGACCACCATACTCACAGTCAAAATATGGTACAATTGTATTCTAATCGATACATGTATATATTCATATAATCTTGCAGAAATGTTAACAACAGGGTAGGGTAACTTGATTGCAGTATTGCTAACACACATGTAGAATCAACACATTGTTCAAGCATACACATGCAACCTGAACAGATGTTCTGCACAATAAAGGAACGGAGGTTAGGCTCAGGATGAAACAAAACCTTATCATAGTTTATGGCTTTGAATGGCTCCAAGTTTTGTTTTTTTTGTTTGCTTTTTTTTCAGATCTTTCGACCTTTTCTAACTGAAATCAGCTTTCAGATAAAATCCAAAAATTATGATTTTAAGAGGCTAAACAATATGTGAAACTTACTTGTTGGTGTAACTTTGTTTTTTAAATGATTAGTAACAACTCATTATTATGTAGGAACAAATATATATGCAGTTCATTTTATTTAAATTTAGTAATGGGTAAATCCCTATGTTTCAAACACTGTGTTCAAACTGTAACTATGCTAATACCAACTTCCAAACAGCTTAGCTAATGGTTTAATGGACACACCGAGAAAAGTCCTTCTGTGTAAGAAGTCACGTCTGCCATGGCATCATGCAACTGAAATGACCCATGAGTCAGCCAAAATATTTAGCTGTCTGTTCCACATTATACTAATGACTTTTTCAGAACTCTATTAGTCTATTACTGCCCACACCAGACCCCCCACTCTGCACACTGAGATTGCAAAGATGACTCAGAGGGCGAGAAGGCCTTCCAGTTTGGCTGCTGAAAATGCCTCTGGACTGGATGGAAATCTGTTGTGGGCTTGCGCATGTGACAGGAGAAAGGGAGGGAGATTAAAAGAAGGAAGCATTCCTTCAGCTTGTCTAGAAGCAACTTCCTTTTAATAATAAGCTTTCAATATTTAAGACCACACTGATAGAGAGGAAATACAATTTTATTTGGCAGTGTTTAACTGATGCTTCATTTTTTTGCTACTGGACTAAGTACAGTTTTGTTTTTTTTTTTGTTTGTTCATACAATGTGTGGGGTAGTAGACTTGGCTGCATTACAGGACTCTCTACAGCAGCCAGAACAGTAACATTGTTTTTCATTGGATTCAGTTGAGATAACACGTCTGAGGAGAGCATCTTAAATCCGTCTTTATTTAGGGAATGCCTAGTGCAGTCATGGGAGGGAAAGAGTAGAAGACAGGTGAAACTGAAACGTTTAATTATGGACTGTTGAACCTTACTCACAATAGTCTTATTTATATAAGTTTTACATGTAAGCAAAACATCGTGTTTATTATGTGTCTTGTGTATTCAGGGCCTCTGGGGTGTTGCTTTAGTTCAGTCCCCCACCCTCTAAGTGTTTCCTTGGTTTGGCTGAAGCCTTTTAAGTCACAGGGGAGAGGAATGGGGAAAAGGTGTAGCTACACCTCTGAACTATACTTGAACTGACACCAGCAAAGGGCAGCACTGTTCCTGAAATCTGTTTATTCACAGCGTGAATTGACATTCTGTGCTCAGTGTGGAAAAATGTAAGTAAGGGTCTATATCAAAAGACTGAAGCACGGTGTTCTTTATAACTATGTAGACGCTATGAAGAATATTTCCTTCAAAAGAGTGAACATTTGTCTGAAATGTGACGTTTGTCCCCATGCGCCTGCTGATTTTTCATATCATTTAAGTGACTTAGACCATTCGCACTGGAAGCAATGTCTGATAAATAAATTTAGGTAGTGCATATCTTGTTTTTTGTGAGGGATAAGTCTTGAGACTGTTTTGCAGTGTATCAAAGATGGCATCTGACTGTGTCCAGTCTTGCTTTGACCACAAATAATAGCCTGCTGAAAATACCAGTCTAATATTAATAAAAAGCAGAAGCTTCCCCTGGCATCCTGCTGCTGCCATGGGCTCCCTAGTTAGTATTTTTGCAGTGTCAGTCAAAAACATAAAATCCTAAAAGTGGCATTTACAAAATATCAAGTAACTTTGCTGAAAAACAATTTCAGACAGACCAAACTCAGTTAATCTCCGATCTTCCCGAATTGTGCTTCGTGGAAATCAGGTCCGTTTTTGCTGCAGTCTGCCACTGATCAGGCCCTCCGGAGACAAAAGACACGAGTCTTGCCAATACAACCTTTCTCAGCTGGTTACGTAACGCTCCTAAAACAAGAACACAACATACATTCCACTGTGACTCATTATAATGTTAATTATTTTAACATGCGGCATATAATGCCCCCTATAACTCCCAGCCCAGCGCAGTCAGTTTAGTATTAGCATGTGTTTGTTTCACACACAGACAGAAGAATAGGACAGATGAGATCTTTCTAACAGTGGGGGGGGGGGGGGGACAAAACCTTGTTTATTCTTTGTTTGGTAGTGATGATTACACAGGCTTTGCCTTATTTTTTTTTATGTGGGAATGGCACAGTTACAGATTGCGATGCCTCATGTAAGGTAATTACAGGTTCATGGTAAAGTTTGATAGGAGTCATTGCAGGATGTTTTTTACTCTGTGTTTTCCGAAAAGTTGGCACGGCTGTGTGCTTGTGTAATCGTTGCATAATCCTGCCGTTATCCACCGTCAACGAGGAAAATCCGCTGCAACTGTACATAAGCTGGAGTTACTTTTATATGTACCTTTTTTGATTGTTCACAAAGAAAAAAAGTGGTTTTCAGGTAACAAAGTCACACATCGCTGCCTGCAGAACATGATTATAAACAGATTCTGTGGTCTAGCTGAGCACAGATTAACTTCTTCCTGAGAAGAAGAAGTAAAAGCAGCTGCAGCTGACCAATAGACCATTTATCATGTTTACTTCAAACGCAAGCACTTCCATCAAGAATCAACGCCCAGCCTTGAGAAGTCATTTTGCAATAACAGAATGCAGCAGTTAAACAGCAGTTTGCACATCTAAACTGGCCAAAGGTTGCACTTCTCCATCAGATGTGATGTCACTGGCTCATGAGAATTTCAGTTATTTGCACTGTGTGCTATACGACAAAAGGAAGGAAACCTGAGCCAAAGTGGGATAAGCCTGTGCAGGATGATGTATAGCAGAGGCTTGCGAGGAGATGAATGATCGAGGGGAGAAAAGGTTGATGCCTGTCAGGAGGCTCAAGCCAGAGTCTCTCCTGCAGCTAGAATAGGCAAAACATTTACCACATGTTCAGCAGCTGGACCCACTGTGGGCTGTGCAGTGCCCAAGTTCTGATTTTTATTAGTCATTCTTGCACTTTTTGTGCACATTCTGCTGACTCATATTGTGCATATTGTTTGTGAGGGGCTTGTACGACTGTAACACAACCTAAGTGTCTGTTTTGTAAGGTTTAAACAAATGAGATTCAAGGTGTGAAATAGTGAATTTCAGAGTGTGTAAACTAGCCAGTTGTAGATCCATTTATTGAACACATGGAGAGTGGATCAGCTCTTCTGTTATGACTCTGTCATAGATAGCAAAAAAATGTGTTTCCTGCGGAACCTTTTTTATTATATCAAAGCAATTTGACTGTAGTTTCTTTGGACTTTAGCTACTTTAGTGTAGTTTAGCAGGAATTGCGATTACACAAATGTTTGTGTTTCATTTCTTATCCATTATATTCAGCACAGACACCTGTAAGCATGCGTGTTGGTTCTGAGATGAGTTTGGTTTTTTTTCTTTTTCCCTGTCGCAATGGGAGAAGTCTACTCTAATAGGTATTCCAGATGCAGTGGCCACTGAAACTTTCTCTCCCCACACGCACACACACACACCTTCACTATATTCGGTTAGAAGGGGGGCCAGTGAGGCAGAAAGTTCGGTGGGGCAGATGTGAAAGTCATTTCAAAGAGCCATACTGTTCTTTTGCTTTTTCACCTGAACTTTGGCTGATTAGCATTCATACTTGCCGTGCATCACAGGGTGGTGAGCGGGTGGGTGACTGGCTCACGTGTAGATAAACGTGCAGCGGGGCTGGAAAGCTGAATAAAGTGGAAGAAGTGCACAGTAGTGGAAGCATTAGTCACTGGCTAGACCACAGTCTCGTGTTCACACATCTACATTCTGAGGGGGACCCAGGCAGAAAAACAAGTCTGCTCCCCAGCTGGAAATAGTTCAGTAATGGACAGAGCTCGCTTCAGAGACTAGCACCAAATAGATCTGAAGGAAGGATGTTTACTTTTTTCAAACATTACTTACAAGCAAAAAAAAAAAAAAATGACTTTATTATGTAGAATGAGTAAATCATTACAGGAAGTTGGGAAATGAGATGAGGTAACCTTGTAGAAATGCTCAACTGAGTATTAACCTCAGTATGACCTGTAGGAGGAAAAGCCTGCACTCAGTACAGATTGGCTTCATATTCTTATTTGGGCTCATCCGTTTGTCCAGTCACACTGATTCTGATGAAATCAGCTTACACATCCTACAGGACACTTCAGGAATATGCTGACACTATAGGAAATATGCTTATTTGTTTTATTTATTGTTTTTTTTTTTTTTTCCTGTTTTTCATTTCATCTTTTGGAAAGAACTACATGAAATTTTTAAAACTACCAATAGGTATGTGTCTTTAAACTTAACTCAATGACTGGGAACAGGCAGAAACAGCTACAGCTCTGTTTAAAGATAAAATCTGCCAGCGAGCACCTCTGAAGCATGTCATCTTCTTTGTTTGATACAGACCATGCTTTTAAACAGAGTTGGCTGCCGGCTTAGAACTGGCTGCTGGCACGGGGGTATTGATCTTCTCACCTAACTGCCAGCAAAATGTTAAACCACTCCCTCTGTATATTTTAGTGATTCTGTATTTTATAATATTGTACAGTTCTATTATTGCAGATTTTTACTTGTGTAATTTGTAACAGTTTGTCTGATTCCAGCACAGAAGCTGGAAAGTGTTAAAATGTGACCAGTGTATAGAGCTGGGCGTATTCCAAACAGGATTACGCTAAGCTAGGAGGACACCCAGACTGATCCCAGCTGTGCATATCTGTCCTTTTCTCTTCAGCTCACACATTCAAAAGGCCAGTTTCCTCCCTCTGCGCCAAATGCAGCAATGATCAAATGCATCTTAGTGACCTTGTACCTGAGTGGTATTTTACTCTTCACTTTGTAATACTTTTTTAATTTATTCATAATAAATTAATCAAATTTTGTACTTGATCTTTTTTAGATGAAGCGTAGATCTTTTTGTTTTTATGAGGGACATTTTCTTTTCTTTATGTTTTTCATACGTAATAGACAATCTTAAACCCTCTTGGTAAGTTTTAACTGGAGAACGCCAGCTGCGTGATCACAGTCATGTCTCCTTACCGTCCCCTGCTAGACACGGAAAACACTCTGTCATGCTATGGCCAGCAGGAATCTCCTCATGAAAGAGTAGTTTTTACCCGCTCTAACCACTGCGGTCAGAGGGAGGACCACGGTCACTGCTGAAGCAGTGTTAGTGGAGGCTCCTCCTTCACTGCAGTCTTGAATATTGAGAGACCCTGAAGCCTTGAACATTCCCTCAGGCTGACGCCATCTCAGGAAACCACCCTGCGGGCAAACATTTGATATTCTGGGAGACGTGCCTGAATGTTGGGGTTTTTCAGTGTTGAAGAAACTGGCTGTTACAAAATTACTGAGTTCAGCATACCACAGAGCAGCTCGGAGTTTTGGCTCTCTTTGGCACTCGCAGTGCAACTTCACACTCAGTCAGGAACAAACGGCAGCACTTGGCTCATGGAGCAACATAAGGAAAGGCAGAGTTATTAGGTAGCTGCTAAAGCCCTTAGGTCAAAGGGTATCATTCTTTCCTGATTCAGGACACATGAGGCTAATTGTGAGCACTAACTGTGTTAGTGGTGAGCTTCGCTCTGACCGGCTGGTTTTATAGTAAGCTCTGGGCCATCCTACACAATCTTCAAGCAGAAACTCATCAGTGTCTTAGCAAAGTGCATCTTTTGTCTAATTTTACATAATATCATGGATTACACATTATTTTAAACTTTTCGTTTCCATTTTCTGATACTTCAGAAATCATACTTGCTGTGTGTCACAGCCAAGTATGATCATATCATATATGATATGAAGTAAAAATATATTTGACCTACAATCCTTCCACATTTCTCAAAAGAGGGAAGAGTTGTATTTATCCTTTTGTGCTCTGCTGATAGTTTCATCTTTGCTCCTGCCTGAGAATAGTAACATTGATATATCTGTCTGAACACCCAGCAACTTGTGATGTATGAACTATTCCCTTTCAGCACTTTCTCTGAGGAATTCCAAACACTTTGCCAGTTTTGAAAAAACTGTGAAGTGTGCTCCTCACAAATCCTCCACAAGTTGTTCCATCAACAGACGATGATCTCAGAGATCCTCAGTGTTTAATAACTGCTTATAGCTGATGAATTTTCCATATCAGGGTGGCACTTGACTTCACTTTCAGACCCATCATCAGACAGAGGTAAATCCATCTGTTGGTCTGAGTTTAACGTAATGGTGCATTCGCAGAGACACCAGCTTCTCTCCTCAAGTCTCAGTTTCACTCTGTCAGTTAAACAGACTTTACTCTTGAGCAGAGAAGAGACTAAAGTGAAATATAATTATGCAAGCTGATGACAGCTTCATATAAGAAAATATGAAATATAAATTTGCCAATAAGTGCTAATCCAGGGGTGGGCAATTAATTTTCCCAATTAATTCCGACAATTAAGGCCTTACTATAACGTCTAATCTTACCAGTAGCAGTTTATGAAGAGTTAAAATTAATACTGAGCAGAATTGAGTTCAGCCTATTGGTGCAGCCCTCCACAACAGCCCCAGTTTTTTTGCATGGCCCACTGGGGAAAGTAATTGCCCACCGCTATCCATCTACAATAGAGCACAAACATCTGTTTCAAATTTATAAGAAAAGTTTGGAAACATAGAATAAAAAGTCCTACTGCAGTCTGTGGCCAGTTTTGTTTTTCCACTGAACTAAAGAAAAATGCTCTCAAACTGTCTTCACAGAAGACTTATGAACATTACCTCTGTTCTGTTTGTCAGGGCTTGACGGTGCAGGTGGAGGATGTGAGGATCAGGGCCACATATTCTCACAGAAAAAGGATTCCCATTACTGAGGGCTTTCTGGAGGTCAAAGATGGAGGCAAGTGGAGACAGATCTGCAGTGAGGATTGGACCCAGATGAATAGCAGGGTCATCTGTGGCATGCAAGGCTTCCCTAGGGAAAAACGCATCAATACCCGAGCCTACAAGTGAGTAATGTTGTTGGGGCCGGCAGGGTTTAAACAATACAAACAAACAACTATAGATGGATATTATGAAATATTCAACTTTTAGTCAAGCTAAGTACAGCACAGGTTATGGGAATATCACGGTGCTGCATATCAATCCTTTTAAATTCACACCTGCGTAAAAACATAACACAAAACTACATTGCATTTTCTGGCAGGAAAACTAAAACTTTATAACTGCTTATTTCACTTGGGAATGTTTAGCCTATACTAAGCTGATGTTATGAAACGTTACATAATAACCAGGTTTGTTTACTGTGGCCATCACTCACGCCTTCATCCATTTTCTACAAGAATAAACACACTTGGGCCTGTAGATTCCTGACAAGAAGCCAGACACCACCAGAGGAAGTTTCGGCACATGAAGGACACAACTGAGTGCAGTACAAACAGTGGCTCTTCTGGCTCCGTCTTTTCCCGTCTGAGTTGTTTTATCACACAGCTTTTCAAGTGTCACAGGCAACATGCAGTCTGACACGACGGAACACAGATGTTTTGATGCTGCCAACATGGAAACTGAAGTTCACAATGGAACAGATGCTTGCTGCACATGAGAAAGCAATCACATGAGCAGATCACTCTCCCAGTCAGTGCGGGGCTCTAAAATGTTCCAGAGCTTCCCAGAATGATGGTAGTATAAAATCGACCTGAAAGACACGAAAATATATTTACAAGTACTGCCGGACAGGTGGATGGCCACGTGTAATGTGGCTGTCCACAACCGTATTTTGTCATTAATGTTTTTTGGTGGGGTAACCATTTCATTGATATGGTGAGATAAAAGCATCGCCTAATTTGATAGTAGTGCTTTTTAACCAAAGGAACTATATGGCGCATGAAACCACCATTTAACTTTGTTTATCACTTAAGATCATGAAGCCGATGTGGTTTTAAAACACACGAAGCTGCTGTGGTTTCACATGATTCAGTGTCTCAATCTAAATTTGGCATCACTTTCAAAGACTGTATTCCCCTCGTGTTTATACCAAACGTGAAGTTATGTGTTCTGAGCATCTGAGTAAGCTTTAAGAACTAAAAAGTTATAAATGAGGCTCCTGCTGGTTTCATTACATGGTGTGCTGCTTACAAGACTCCTGCTTCAAGGTCCACTTTTGTTGGCTTCTTCAGTGACCCCTAGTTGATTACTTCCATTCAAGTTTGAGGTCATAGGAATGTTAAGGAATTTTCACAAGAATACTCCCATTGTGCTTCACAGCAAAGGATGACGACTGCTGAATTCCTTTCACTAGAAAACCAAAATGTCCATACGCAATAAAACAGCTCCTTATCATTTCAGCAATGTGTGAGAAAGAAAAGTAAAATCTTTTATGTGTTCTTTAATATGTGAGAATCGGTGCCTGACTCTACAGTACTTCCAAATCAGCATTAAACTTCTTTTTCTTTCCTGCAGTTCTAATATGGTATAAAAAATACACTTTCAGAAACTTTACTTATATGAATCAGTTGGTAGTGAGTGATGCTTAATGGTTCAGTGGCAATCCCAAGTAAAACACTTTTAAATATCGACTATAATGGATTTTCTCTGGAAAATTTCAAATCTGCAGCCTTTGGCATCAACTCATCGCAGTGGTTATTTGAGGTATTAGCAAAATGTGGTCATTTATCTTAGTCAAAAAAAAGTATATATTATGCTGTTTTTAATATGTTAGTAAATTATGCAAAATTACAGAAAATATTACATTCTGTGTTCATAATAGTTTGTATTACTTTATTATTCTTTCTTAGATTGCTGGCCAAGCGTCGAAAGAAGAACTACTGGGGCTTCTCTGTTAACTGCACAGGCAGCGAGGCCGACCTTTCTGATTGTAAACTGGGCCGAGAGATAGAGCAGAAGGGCAACAGCACCTGTGGGCAGGGCATGCCTGTAGTGGTCAGTTGTGTGCCTGGACGGGCCTTTGCTCCTAGTGTCAGCGCCGGGTTCAGAAAGGCCTACAGGGTGGAGGTTAGTAAGGTTAAACACACTGTACAAAGTCTTAGTTTTAAACATCAACATTCATCCTTTATGTGCATATGGTACAGATTGCTGTGTGCACATCTTCAAGTCTTTGTGTGGCCGTGTTGAACAGTTCATTAAAGTTAGTGGCGATTTTAACAAGGAACAGAAATTAGTGTTGGTTAGATTGTAAAAGGAAAGACATCTTCCTACTGACATCAGACACAAAAACTAGATTTATAACAATTCATACTATAAACTGGAGCAGTGTGAGCAGAAACAGACACACTGAGTATTTCTAATATACAGTTGTGGTCAGAAGTTTACAGACACTCATCAAGGACATGAATGTCATGGTAATTTGGGGCTTGAACTGTTCTTTTTCCAGGGCGGAATGATTGGACAGCATACATCTTTAATGACTTTAAAAAACAAGAACTGGGTGCACATGTTTAAAGATTTTCCCTAATCCACAGAGGCTCAAAAGTATACATACAGGCTCAAATATATACATAAACCACCACTAATATTTGGTTAAATGTCCCTTAGCAAGTTGGACATTGACCAGATGCTTTTGGAAGCCATCAACAAGCTTCTGGCATAAATCTTCATGACAGAATTGGTTCATTTAAACTGGTTGGTTTCCTGTCACTTTTAAGTGTAATCCACAACTTTTCAGTGGGGTTGAAGTTGGGGTTTTGGGAAAGCCATTCCAGAATCTTAATGTTAGCCTGCGTTATTCTTACCAAAGTTTTGATGTGTGTTTGGGATCAATGTTCTGTTAGAACACTAAACTGTGTCCAAGTTTTAACTGTCTAGCTGCTGGTTTGAGGTGAAGTTGAAGGTAGTCCTCCTTCTTCATTATTTCATCCACTTTGTGCAATGTAGCAGTACCACTGGCAGCAAAACAGCCCCAGAACATGACGTTACCACCACCACGGTTAACAGTTGGTACAGTGTTCTTAGGTTTGAAAGCCTCAGCTTTACTCCCCCAAACATACCACTTGTCATTGTGGCCAAGTAGCTCACTCTTTTCTTGTCTTTCGTGGTCAGCACCCTCTCAGTCTTTGGTGATGATGAACTCTTTACTACAGACAGTGACGCTAGCGTTACAGCAGTTTCCTGAACATCCTAACCCTTTTCCACTCATCTGAGAGTGACCGTTTGGATCTTCTTCCAGACCCTGGCAAATTGGTAAAATAACCAAATAACTTGTACTTACAATCGGTTGTTTGAACTGATGATACTGGAATCTAGTCGACATTTGTTTAGAAATGGCTCCAAGAGACCGTGCCAACTTGTGTAAATCTACACTTCTCCTTCTTATATCTTCAGTGAGTTCCTTGGACTTTGCCATTCGTCTAAATATTGGTCAAACAAATCCTTTTTATGCTGACAAAGACAAGCTGCCAGTGGTAGTCAATCATGATCACCAATGAGAAGTTAACAGGCCCTGGCCTTGCCAAGTTATAAAAACACTGTAGAACCTTCAGCACCACTTATTAAAATATTTAAGTGAGTCTATATATATATATATATATATATATATATATATATATATATATATATATTTGAGTCTGTATGTATACTTTTGACCCCGTGTAGATTAGAAAAAATCCAAAATAAATTCAAACTTGTGCACCGAACTCTTGTTAGTTAAAGATGTACTGTATGCTGTACAATCATTCAAACCTGGAGAAAGAACAGTGCAAAGAAATAGTTAAAAGCTCAAAATTACCATTGATGCCGATGATGAGTGGATGTAAACATCTGACCACAACTGTAGGAGAAAACAGCCTCATATTTTTTTTAAGGTTAATCACTTTTGCATGACTTTCCCTTGAAGGATAAAAACTGTAAACTGTACCTAGCTTTTGTTTATGTTACCGTGTGGTTTTGTCAGTAATTGAAAATGGTCACAATGCAAATGTTTGCATTTCTTTTAAATTAGACACAATCACTCACTTATCTTAAAAGAGAGACATGCGAGTCCCATTTAGGATCTCTTTGCTTTACAAATAGAGCGTGTCGCTGCATGTTTACACCGCATTATAACGAGCACAAATGTTTTTCTTATGTCAGTACATAGTTCAGTATTCACAATCCAGCAGTGGATTACAACGTTTCCTGCTTATTAATATCCAATCAAGCATCGTGTTGCATCACTGGCTTTTGAAGTTGATGAAGAAGGCAACCTATTTTTACAGTGCCCAAGCTAAAATGTAAAATTAATTAATTAATTCAATCAGCTTTTGTTAATCATGTAATAATTATAATTCTAAAGGTAAGGTATCTGTAAGATATCCACTAATTTTAGCCTTTTTGTTGTACTGCTTCTGTAGCAACCCTTGGTACGTCTAAGAGGTGGAGCTATGATAGGGGAAGGGCGAGTGGAGGTGCTGAAGAATGGCGAGTGGGGAACAGTGTGTGATGACAACTGGAACATTCGCACTGCCACCGTGGTGTGTCGAGAGCTGGGGTTCGGCAGCGCCAAAGAGGCCCTGACTGATGCACGAATGGGACAAGGTACTCACAGATGTGTCATCAGCATATTACTGATGCACGTGGTGCGACACTCCTATAGACTCCTAAGGGTGTAGGTATAAAATACTTTAACAAAAAATAATGTCTTCAGGGAGACTTGAGCTTAAGTATTCACAGGTTTTTAGCTTTGCTGACATTTTATACTTAAAAGAGTAACATTCACCAAATGCCGCAGTACAGCTTGAAGTGGACCTCATTCCCAGCTGTGAAAATGAAAGGTGTGGACCTCCACCTTAACTTTGGCCACTGTATCACAATCTGGTTTTGTCTCACCTCAATCAGTCTAGACCTTAAGTCAGCACATAAAGGCATTAGGGAATGTATGGAGCAGCACATTAATGTTTATACATTGACCCAAGACCTGATTCTGTGAAATGAAATATACCACAGCCTTATGAGAATCATATGTTCATTGGAACGGTTACCTTTTCCTCTGCCTTATTCTCAAAGCAAAACAGAAAAGTGCACAAAATGTTCCAGTACTGAAAACAGCCTTTATGGCTTTCAGAAGAGGAATTCAGTGTTGGACAATGAACAAGGTTATGTGAGGGATTTTTTTTTAATGAGCTGACCACTGTATCCAAAAACGGTGCCACACGTTCTTGAAATACCTTGTTTGTGTTTGTTTTTCAATGTCAATAAAGTGGGCTAAACAAGCATGTTGGAAGAATTCCCTGATTTGAATGGAAAAATCGTAAGAGGCCCTCTTTATTGAAGGAACTGGATGAAGGAAAGAATGTTGAAATTTATGGATGTCATATTTTTTTTCAGCTGGGAGAGAACACTGAGAATTTTACTCTTTATATGGCAGTTTTCTCCTATGCACTGATTTTTCTGTATTTATCTTGTTTTATTTTTGTTTGTTTTTTTATAAATTTTATGATAAAATAGATTTTATGGATCATACTCATCTGTCAAACCTTTAAATTGGCTGCACGGTTACAGCAGCACTGTGTTCCTGTTATTCCAGCAGATTTATACTTCTCCATTGGCTCCCTGTCCATCACTAGTTTGCAAGCTCACATCACATCACATTCCTGCTCAGTCTCACAGGAAGACTACCAGCATAAAGTCAGCACTCACACATTATTGTGGAAACCCGTGGAGAGAGAATTTGAATGTTTTACAGGCCTTACGTGTCTCGTTTTCGTTTGACATGGCTGACTGCTTGTTTCCTTTGCAGTATAATTCTAGGGAAAGTACATGTCTTTGGACAGACAAAACACTCAGGTGAGGCAGCTGCTGTTTTAGTCTGTAGTAGCTGGCAGTACAAGCTCGCGTTTCCTACAGCGCTAGTTCTAAAAAAGTTATGATGCTGTTTAAAACGTAGCTAAAGGCAGAAAGTAATGACATGCAAATTATTTAAGCAAAGTGCAAAGTGCAATGAAAACATATAAAATGTTTAACCTTACAAGTTTTATTGCTTTCTGAAAAATATGGCCTCGTTTTAAACTTAACACCAGCAAAATGTTGTTGTTTTTTTTTAAAAAAAAAGGTTGGGATAGAGGCATTTTTATTACTGTGCTGCATTACAGGTTTGAACGAGTTCAGGCCTCCTTTGTCGTTTCCAACAGGTGACATGTCTAGACTGCAGGCAGCCCAGTTTAGCACCTGGATATGTATTTCTGCAGAGACATGCCGGCATAAAACATGCTCATTGTCTTGCTGAAATAAGGAAGGACTTCCCTAAAAATGATGTGAATTGCAGTAAATGTTGCTCCATAATCTGTACATATTGTTTGGCATTAATGGAGCCTTCAGGAGTGCAATAATGGCCTCTCCTCTTTCACCCCTTTCGAATTTGATCAGGCCACAGGACAATTTTCCACTTGACCTCAGTCCATTTTAAATGAGCTTAGACCCAGACAAAGTGGCTGTGATTCTGGGTCTTCTTTATGTTTTTTTTTCTTTGCCTGGTAGAGTTTAAACTTGCATTTGTAGTGCAATCTAAAAGCTGGATTTACTCATAAGGGCTTTCAGAAATGTTTCTGAGCCCATGCAGTGATTTCCACTACAGAACCGGGTCTGTTTTTAATTTAGGCGTGCTTGACGGTCCAAAGAACACAGACATTTAACATTGGCCTTGCACACAGACATCTCCCAGGATTGCCTTTTAATGATACTAAGTACTGCAGTCTTTCACAGAGTGGGGACTTTAGTCATGTTACTAATTAACATCATTAGTTGTGATTGTGAGGTTTTTTGTTTCTTTGTTTTGTGTTACACAACATCAAACAAACATATTTTTCAAAAAAGAATCAAATTTCTCAGTTTCACCTGCACCATTTATGTGCCGTTTTCAGTAAATGTAAATCATATATAGAATGCATGCATTCAGTTTTATTTCCCTGCATGCATCATCCCAACATCTTTTGAAACAGGGTTGTAAAACCATTATGTAAACCAAGGATCACATTTCTTCTGTCCAGTAAGAGGAGATTTTTTTATAATGTGCCTAATGTGTACCTGCAGGCATCGGACCGGTCCACATGAACGAGGTGGAGTGCTCCGGGTTTGAAAAGTCTCTGACTGAGTGCTACTTTAACCCTAACTCTTTGGGCTGCAGCCACGAGGAAGATGCAGCAGTCAAATGTAATGTTCCTGCCATGGGCTTCCACAACAGAGTGAGTAACTCCACCTACCATATAAACAAAAAACAATATGCTTGTGCAAGAGTGGAGGAGACATCTGTATATCCCTGCCCTCAGCTTCGTTTAAATGGCGGCCGTAACCCCTACGAGGGCCGTGTGGAGGTCCTGGCCGACAGAAATGGCTCTTTGGTGTGGGGCACCGTGTGCAGTGACAGCTGGGGGACTATGGAGGCCATGGTAGTGTGCAGACAGCTAGGCTTGGGCTTTGCCAGCCATGCTTTTCAGGTAAGGTCTTCCTCCAAGCCTGCTAACATCCAATCATTTTTAAGATGAGTCCTTGCCATTAACTCTCACTTTAACGAGCTCGGGCTTTATTGATCCCAAAAAGGGCAAAAGAAAGACGTCACTTGCTTGCAAACATCAAAAGCACACAGTCAGCACAGAACGCAGGGCAGTGGTGGTAAACCAGAGACACAAATGAGTTTTCAGCCCCTGAGGAGGAGCTTTGATTTTTTTTTTTTTGTTTTGTTTGTTTGAAGTTTAGTGGAAACTCCACCAGTAAACCCCACGGCATGACTTCCTAGCATTAGTCTTGTCCTGCTTACGTTTCCTTCCGCTTTTTAAAGAAGACCCCAGAGCTTCCCTTATATTATGAGGTGAGAGATGTGTTAAGACCTCACTTGTGTTCTTTATAATTTTCTGTTTAAAGGCATTTTGTATTTGTGGTTTAAAAAGATCTACTTCTGGAAAGTATGTGTGTGTCATGGGGAGGTACGTTTATAGCAGCAGGGGGGCTATCTGACTAAAGTGTGCATGTCAGTGCCTAGTCAACTGCTCCAGTCCAGAAATCATAATAATATGTCCCGTTGTCGCCACAAACTGTAAGTTATCATGACATAAGAGTTATCATGTTAAGAGTAATAAATGTGGAGTCTCTGTTATCGCAGAGCAGGACCCTGCAGAGCCTCCTTCCTGTCTGACTTTTAAATGCTTCTCCAGGCAAACCCCACCACCAGACGGAAAAAATGACACCAAACTTACAGCTATACAGCTTTATGTCTGTCCTTCTCCTCAGCCCACCAGCAAATACTCCCACATCCCTCAGCTTAATTTACTTCTCATGACTCCTCCACTTCCTGGGTAGATGATGGAAAGTATGAGTTTCCCTAACAGAAGATTTTCCCTGTGGTCTGCAAAATGCCGTAATAAGGCTTAGTCAGGACCGAAAGGTCAAGAGAGCATCTCTCCCTGTGTGTGTGTGTGTGTGTGTGCGATAGACCCTTTGATTAGACTACATTTGCCTTGTGGGATACCTGGTACGGCAGGAGGAAAAATAAGTTGCAGCTAACAGGAAGAAGTGAGCCATTGTATATGCTCAAAATATGAAGCGTAGCTCAGCAGCAGTAAGAAGCCATTGCCTGACTTTCCCCCAAGGTCTAAAGCTGTGCTTCCCAAAGTCAAGAGTGCTACAGCCCACCTACACACCCACCACCCCCCCCCCCCCCAGTCGTCCGATAGCACCGTTTTAATTCACTTTTTTATATAAATAAGTATATTTATATAAATATGTAATTATGCATACTTGTGAGTAATTTCAAACTGAATTTCTGATATTACTGCGGCCCCCCTGCAGTACCTTGGGCCGCCGCCCACACTTTGAGAACCACTGGAGTTATGGTACCATGTGAAAATGTGAGTGGTAAAAACTACAGCTGGGATCCCTTTTGGCTTTGTACAGATTAAACAAGCATACAAGATATTAGTGTGTTTTAAATATGTTGCTGGGTGAACGTACAGCCAGGCTCCTTGTTTGATTGAACCTTTTACAGTATAAAGAGTGGTATCCAGCTTTGCATCAAAGTCTTGATGTTTCAAGCGTATAATCTGTTTCCCGTGCTTCTCTTTTATCAGGAAACATGGTACTGGAATGGAGACTCATCAGCTGATGCTGTGGTGATGAGTGGCGTGAGGTGTTCAGGAACAGAGCTGACTCTGGAGCAGTGCCTACATCACGGGAAACATATTGTCTGTCCCAAAGGAGGCGGACGCTTTGCTGCTGGGGTCTCTTGTACACAGAGTAAGAAAGTGCAGTCTAACATATACATTTAAGAGCCACGTTACTAATGTATTTAATATGGAAATGGAAAATTTCCATTGACTGATCTGATGTTAATGGCACACTTGCAGTTTCATTGTTGTCAAATAGAAAGTTTCTAAAAATCAGCACAATCTCTTGTTGCTCTCAGCGGCCCCTGACCTGGTGCTGAATGCTCAGGTTGTGGAGCAGACCACGTACCTGGAGGACAGGCCCATGTATGCTCTGCAGTGTGCCCACGAGGAGCGCTGTCTTTCCCGCAGCGCCGACAAAGCTGACTCTAGCTCCTACCGCCGCCTTCTTCGCTTCTCCTCCCAGATCCACAACAATGGCCAGTCAGACTTCAGACCTCGGGCGTCACCTCAGTCCTGGGTCTGGCACGACTGTCACAGGTGACACATCAAGGACCAACAGCTGGATTTTACTAAAGCATTAGCTAGTGACTGTGTGAAGCCTGTATCTTAGAACAGTGGGGTAAATGATCTTATTCCTGCTGCCAGATGGCTTTGTGCCTGCAGCTGACTTTCCCGTAAAAGGCTTTCACTTTTTCCTGTTAAAGTTCAGAGGAAGGCAAACTTCTCTGACTTAAAGGAAGGCCATTAGATAAGTGTGTAAAGGTTAAGAGTGTTGATATTAGTGTAAAATTATGTTTTTTCCCTTTGTATAATCCAGGCATTACCACAGTATGGAAGTTTTCACCTACTATGACTTGATGAGTCTGAACGGCACTAAAGTGGCAGAAGGCCACAAGGCCAGTTTCTGTCTTGAAGACACCTATTGTGACGAAGGTAAATATTTTATATATTCGAAGAATGTACATTCAAATACTATTTCAAATATGATCATGTTAGTAACAATCTATTGTATATCATTCCATTAACAAAGTAAATAAGCTTCCTGGGCTGTATCTGACTTCACACAAAAATCTAAAACCTTCTCTGGATTCAGGTATTCAGAAGAGGTACGAGTGTGCAAATTTTGGCGCACAGGGCATCACTGTTGGCTGCTGGGATACCTACAGGCACGATATTGACTGTCAGTGGATCGACATCACAGACGTGAAGCCCGGCGACTACATCTTGCAGGTAGAACGTCTGCTGTGGTAGTCTGGTTCTAGTCGGCATGGTACATCTGCTGCTGGAAAGACGTCTCATCTCCAGCCAGCAGAGTCTGCTAGATCAAACAGACACGAACAGTTTCCACAGCTCTGCATCTGCGTGTTTCTGGCATTAAGCCGAAGGAGACTCCGATTGCTGTTTTACAACAAATGAGCAGGAGTTGTAATAAGGCAAACTTTCAGATTAACAAATTTGGTCCACCATAGACTCACAGTACCTAGGCTGTAAGATAAACTCTGACCCGTCCTTCTGAGTCATTACGCTTGTATTATTTGGTCCTTATAAAAATGTATTAAAGACTTCAAATGTTCCAAAGAGAAATCCTTTGACGAGCATTGTTTTTCCTCTTCCAGGTTGTGATTAACCCAAACTATGAGGTTGCAGAATCAGATTACGCCAACAACATTATGAAGTGCCGCTCCCGGTACGACGGGCATCGGATATGGACATACAACTGTCATATAGGTAAAAATACCTTTGTTTCTTTTTAAGAGATAAAACAGTTTTATCCCCATTAGGGATAAAATGTCAGTCAGTGAAAAAGTTAAGCGGTGCATAGATCTGCACTGTAGAAAAATCTGCATTAAAATAAAGTCTGTAATATTTAGGACAGTTTAAATCTTAAATAGTCTGAATGTTATATGCTATGTTTCCGTCTCCTAAATCCTTCACTAAATAAATTCACTCACAGGAGCAAAAGATCATTTCAGAGGAAGCCCCTTTTTTATGTAGAACATTTACAAACTTTTACAGTTTCTGAATGACATTTTTACATTTTACAAACAAAATATTGATGAAAAGTCAGTGAAAAAAATGGCATTAAAACATCCTAACATAACATTAGAGTAACAAGTAACACTGAGTGTTTCAAAGCTCAGATTCCACAGCTTCCTGTGATGTGAAGAATGTGAATACTTGGCTTGAGTGTCTGTGTTAATTACATTGGGGAAAAAATGTAAAAACATATTATTTTACAAAATGTTTTTTAAAAACAAAACAGGAACATCGCTCATGTATGTTTTTCTCTACAACAATATCTCACTTATAATGCTGGCTTTTGAAAACAGAGTTTTATGTTATTTAACAAATCTGTTTGTTAGTGGATCTGAATTACTCTCATCTACATGCAACATACTTCTCTGACCAAATCCTGAGAGATTTCAAACAAAGTTAAAAAGGAATTAATACTTGCGTAGAATTACGCAAACAATCCTGCATCGGCTGGGCAGGGAGAAAACAAAATAAGCCCAACATGAAAATTAAACACCCTTGAAAGAAACTTCAGTTTTGAGTCAACATGCAATAAAATTAAAATGATTTCGGAGCCATCTGAACTCACCAATGCACTACACTGCTTCATAGTTCACTGGTTCTTTACCACTGATACATAGTGCCTTATTACTAATGCTAACAGTGAACAACAGGCACCACAGCAGTAATGTCCAGAGGTCAGAGGTCAGCTTTAGATACAGCACAGCAGCCGGCTGCACTAATCAGTGAAGGCAGGAAATGGTCGTCACTCTTCGAGATCACTGATCCAATCATGGTCACTTTGGAGTCTCTTCAGAGGGACCGTGAAAGGAGGCAGACCTCTGCTGGACCTTTTTTGTAGAAAACACAAAGACAGTATAAAGCTTTTCCAAAAGTTAGGCTGCTTTGAAACAAAGATTTTACTAATTTTGAGTCAACAAATCCCAAACTGAATGGTTTTATAGCTGTGATATCGTTTTATCACCAAATTACATCAAGGTTAATATCTCTAAAATTAGAAACATCCCATCTCAGCGTGATGCTGAAAAGCTAATTCATGCATTTATTACTTCTAGGCTGGACTATTGTAATTCATTACTATCATGTTGTCCTAAAAACTTCAGCTGATTCAAAATGCTGCAGCTCGAGTACTGACAGGGACTAAAAAGAGCGAGTATATTTCTCCCATATTGGCTTCTCTTCATTGGCTCCCTGTTAAATCCAGAATTGAATTAAAAATGCTTCTTCTCACATATAAGGGTCAGAAAAGTCAAGCTCCAGCTTCTCTTAAACACCTTATAGTACCGTATCACCCCTATAGAGCACTTCGCTCTCAGACTGCTGGCTTACTTGTGGTTCCTAGGATACTTAAGAGTAGAATGTTTATACCCCACTCTGCATTTATTCATCAGTTATTATTAATCTCTGGCTCTCTTCCACAGCGTGTCTTTTGTCCCGTCTCTCTCCCCGCAGCCCCAACCGGTCGTGGCAGATGCCTCTGCCGGAGGTTTCTTCCTGTTAAAAGGGATTTTTTCCTTCCCACTGTCGCCAAGTGCTTGCTCACAGGGGACCATTTTGATTGTTCGGGTTTCTCTGTAATTATTGTTGGGTCTTTACCTTACAATATAAAGCGCCTTGAGGCGACTGTTGTGATTTGGTGCTATATAAATATGAATTGAGTTTAACCCACTCTTATCAATTTCAAAACAAGGTTAATATCTTGTTTTGAAATTTAAACAGATCTTAAATTAAGATCTGTTTATGCGGGAACATCATAAACAGGTTAATAAGGGGATCTTTATCCAGAACATTTGGTTTGTATTGCTAATCTCTTCACTGTCCTCTCTGTCTAAATTAACAGGTGGCACACTGAGTTCAGAAACAGAGGAAACATTTCCTGGACTGCTGACCAACCAGCTTTCTCACAGGTAGACCTGAGAAGGCCAACACAGATGGTCAGCATTGGGAGGGGGGTGCAGACTAATATTTGACAACCACTAGAGGCGGCTGGGAGGGTGTGCTTCCTTGGAGCAGTGTCAGATTGTTGGTGAGCTCTGGGCTCATCTGGTACGGTAAACAATGACTCAATGGGAACATGAAATGCTTGCTTACTAAACCATTAATCACATTCAGATGTTCAACAAGTGTTAGTACAGTGTAGATTTGATCTGATGTTTATTTACCAGGAGAGATGCCATGAGGACTGAAGCCAGGTAACTCATTAAAGTAGCTGTGCCAGTGAGTGCCGTCTGTGTAAAAGTTTCCAGTGTTTGGGGGAATATTTAAAACCAAAAATCACAACATGAGACCACAACTCTTGGACTGAGCTTTGTTTCGATGGACGCAAATAGTGTTGTGCTTAATCTGGTGCTACAACTTACGCTGTTGCCTCCCAGCTGAACTGAGAGACATTTGCCTCAACAGTAGTGGATGGTTAAAGGAATAACTGACTCAAAACCGTAAACAGTAATAATTATAATGCATTACATGACTATGATTATCTCTGCAGAGCAATGTGCTACAATCTGTAAATACAACACTTCTAACAAGTAACTCCTGCTCTCAGAGTGACAGTTAGCTTTCAAAACATTACTGTAATCACACCTGCATTGTAACAAACTGAAAATAGGATTTCGATTTCTATCAGAGCCTTCAAGCGCTTAATGTACAAACATTTTGCAAAGAGCTTACTTCTCCCAGGATTTTGCATTTCACATACTTTTTTTTTTTTTGCTATGTTCTGATAATATTTTTAATTTATTGAAACTATACACACACATTTTCATCCTCTTGATGTGCGCATCCCCTCAGCTTCTTTGACAGTGTCTGAGTTTTGTTAAATTATTACCATCAGGGACTCTGATTGTGTAAGTGCTGTAACAACCACACACGTATGTGAAAATGCTTCTTCGTGGTTTTGTAAAGTGTCTTTTTTTTCTCTCTCTAATGTAGCAATTCAAGTGTGCTTCATTTTTATGAGAATACTTGTTAGTTGCTGTCTGTTTTTATTTTGTATGCATGGATGAATGTGGGAAAGCATTATGTTTTAAATAAAATGAAATGTTTTACAAGCAATACGAGTTTTCGCTCAATTACTACGATGTGAATTTTCGTTTGCTTTTCAGTGACCTCCAAAATGTTAGCTGCGGGAACCTAAAAAGCCCCAAACCTGTCACTGTTGTTAATCTGCTCACCTGCAGTACATGTTAGCACTTTTCAATATCGCTGCACTCTGCCTCGTCCCTGAATGCCCAACGCTCTGGTTACCATCCGCCTGGCAACGGCACAGTCTGTCCTCGGGCGCTCCTTCACTGGCTGGATGAACTCTAGAAGGAGGCACATAAACAACAAAAAGATATTTGAAAGAAATATGATACTGTTGATTTTTCAACCAAGCATTTGATCCCTGGTAGCGTCAGAGCTCAAATAAATCGATCTCCCACCTGCCCGTCTGATGGCCTTGCCTTGAGCTTTTTTACTCCCGTCAGCCAGTGCTCGCGCCTTCAGCAGTGGGTGGCAGATGGAGAGGGCATGGAGTGCTGCAGAAGACACGTTTTTTTTTCCCTATTAACATCACCAGCTTTTAACCTCAAGCATCTCATTCATCGTACAGTGAAAGCACTCACCTGCTGACTCACTGGAGAAAACGCCTAAAGCGTGTGTGTTGTCCACCCACTTGATCTTCATTCCACCATCACTGAGGCAGACAGAACGCACAGGTTCAGTTTTTAGTGGCATCTTTAGAATGATATACAAATTCATGTATGTTTACTGTTAAAGATGACAGTTAAAAGCACTGTCTGGACTACATAACGTTGATAAACGTTGTGTACAAATGAATTGACGGGATTTCACAGCACAACACTTCAGACTTCAGACATGATAAAGTGACTGAGGGTAGAATATCATTGGAAACAAAGGGACAGAGCCGCGAACGGCTTTATTATCTCAAACCTCTGCTCACACCTGTACTCTGAGAAAGCATCAAGAAGGTCGTCGGTCTTGAACACAGCTGGGAAGTCATAGATCTCAATCACGTGGCGAAAGTCGTCCGAGTTGATGAACACCTTCTCATAAACAGAATAGTCATAGTGGGCATGCTCAATGGCAACAGAGACTCCTTCTTTTAGACGTGCCTTGATCTGAAAGAACGAACCACATCTATGTAATATTACATTTAAGTTTCTGAAATGCACAGATGAATCCAAAAGGCAACAGGTACATAAAACAACACTAATATGCTGTATGTGTGTACCCACACCATCAAATTAAGTCTATCAGAACTCACCTCTTCAGTTACACCATCTTTGTCTGCGCTTGTGTCTTCTGTCTGGGAACTGTATGGCACCTCTTCCCTGTCCTTCTCATCCTCCTCCACATTCAGGTCAGCAAATTGGGACAGAGTCTGTTTCCAGACATGGGGTTCATCTTCGTCCAGCCTGAGCACCAACTTTTGTTTCTCTTCCTGAAGACACAGCACTGAACTCTCTGTAGAGGGCTCAGTAATGATGTCTGTTACATTGGGGAATGATTCCTGTTTAGATAATGAGTACTGTGTGTTTTCTGTAGATTCAGGACAGGTACAAGAGTCAGATAAACTGCTGCTAGAGCTGCTATTAACGCAAGCTGAGTTGGACAACTCTGAGCCAACTGTGGGGCCTTGTGAGTTTTGTAAAGACAGTCTCTCCCGAGCAGCTCGTGGCATGTAGAGCGGCTTGTCGGGCCTCTTAGGTGCTCGGCTTCGCGGTGGGACTGTAGGTCTAGCCTTGATACTGGCTTCCCTCTCTCCCTTAATACTTAGGGGCTCTTCACACGAGCTGCTGTTGCTCTCCAAGTCACTGTCTTCCTCTACCTCGCTCCTATAGGGGGGAAAAAAAAAAAGTTAAAATTTTTAGACTTAAGACATACGACATGCTTGCTTAGTTTTGGCCAACAAACCTGAGCTCACAAGGGCACACCACCACCCTACGGCACCAGCTTTCCCCTACTGAGAAGGTGGTGAGCTCTGGCAGGTCTTCTATGGTTTTGTGAATCAGGTATCGCAGTCTGCTGGGTAAAGGAGGAAACAGGAGCACGCTGGACAGGGACACACAGGCCGGAAGAGATTATTTGACCATATAAACACAACAGCATTTTTATTCACATAATCCTGGGGGAAATGGTACACATTACTCAGTCGTACACAAGCACATTAAAAAATAAATTCATGTCAAACACAGACATGTCTTTGAAAACTCCAAAGTGAACAGTTAAAATTAAGGAGCTGTTCATGTATTGAACATGTCACCAATTTTCTAATCAAATATATTTCTAAAGGTGCTATTTACATGAAATTCTGACTGGATGTCGGAAACAACCCATCCAATCCACACATGCAAAGAAATCAAACCACAGATTTCCATAAATTATGTGTAATAATGAGAAATGACACAGGGAAAGAGTATTGAACACAGGGAGGTGTTCAATACTTTTGAACACCTCCCTGTGCAAAGGGAGGCGCAAAAAGTCATGGAAAGTCATGACACCAGCTGAAACCTATCAGTAATTAGAAAGCAATCCTGCCACTCAGTGTTAATTAATATCAGTTCATTCAGTCCCAACTGATGGCCTATAAAAAGGTGTCCCAAAAGCATCACACAGGAAACATCTCATGAGCAGCACACTCTCAATACTTCTCTACAACGCTTTCCACACACACACACACACACTCTAAACAAAATATCTTATTGTACACTGACCATCTCTTTATGATTATCATGTGTATGATTTTATGTGATGATTCTGATGTTTGACTTGATTAATGTTTTAATGCTTTTACTTCACATTTGTTTGTTCTTATGATGTAAAGCACTTTGAATTGCCTTGCTGCTGAAATGTGCTATACAAATA
>JAVDPK010002429.1:164163-179601 GCA_034780415.1 Cichlasoma orientale
GCAGTTTTCATGGTTATTTTAAATGGCACCTCAATAGATTCCAAATCTAGAAAAATACATATATTTTTAAACACTCACTGGACAAGCAATGTGTATTGAACTCTCAACATACACACTGCTTTAATCAACTCTCCGTGATCCGTGCAATCACGCAACTGCCACATATCTGCATTAAACTGTCGGCATACACTCACCACATGATGCAGGGTCTTGCCCTGCAGCGGGGGCAGAAAATCATTTATAAATCAGGGCTCTTAACGAGATTCTCGTATGCTTACTTATGTACACACAAAGAAGAGGAAGCTAACACCGCATTTTTCCCTTTTCCTGTCAAACACAGGAACAAAATAAAAATCTCTTTGGGCTCTGTTAAAAATCTCTTTAGGAAAAGTGTGAAAGGCCACACCTGAGAGGTTGGGCGGCCCAGAAAGTCCCTCCAGTATCAGGAGTTAAAAGTCAGGAGACATTTCTCAACTTAACGCCTTCTGTCTGAAAAACCACCGACTCATAGATGCACAGAGACACATTAAGTGCACACATCCGCATGTGCATTTAGACATTAAACTTGTAGACGCATGTATACACGCACTGGCACACAGGCATAGAGTCTAAGTGAAGAGCTTAACGAAGCAGGCGTGGCAGTAGGGCTTGTCATTTTGCTCTTTGAAGGTGCCCTTATTAAGCTGCTTGAGGCAGAAGGCGCACACAAAGTGCTCCGGGTGGAACTTCTTGCTCATGGCTGTGATGCAGCGGCCGGTGATGGGCTTCTGGCAGCCAGAGCACAGCGAGCCACGCCGCTCGTGGTAGTGGGCCTCGCAGTACGGCTGCCCATCGTGGTCAAAGAAGCTGCCATTTATAAATGGCGTGAAGCATTCCTGCAAGACATGGCATACATTTACACTGACAAAAATACTCCACAGAGATGACTTCTTTTGATTCAAATATACTGCACATACACCCAGTGACTCACCCTGCAGACAAAGCATTCAGGGTGCCAGAGCGAGTTAAGAGCGGAAATGTAGTTCTCAAGGATGGCACGGGCACAACCACCGCATTTAGGGGCAAACATGTCAAAGTAGTCCTTTCTGCAATATGCTTTTCCATCCTTCTCATGGAAACCTAGCAGGAACCGAAGACACACTGATTCACACTGCCCCCTTCTTTTTATAATAATAATAATAATAGTATTGAAAATGCCAAAGACTGTAGCTGGTACCTTCTGGTCCAAAAAAGGCTCCGCACTGAGCGCAGAAGAAATGGTCTGGATGCCAAGTCTTGTCCAAAGCCGTCACTACTTTCTGAAAAATGAGAAGCAAACGGGGAGACATTTACAATCTCTTCAAGTCTATATAAACACACACAGGACCAGTCATTTCTCATGGAACTGTAAACATCCACATGTAAGCATGAAGGAAATGAAAATCAGTGATTCAGAGGCAAGAGGACAGGCATGTCCACAGGGGAAGTAAGAGGAATTGCAGGAATGCAGTGACTTTTACCTCGTGTTTTTCAGGCCTTCGAGCGTTTTTTTAACAGCTTCAGATGAAGGAACACGCTCAGTTTTCATATAACACTGCGTCGTTTCAGCAGAGCAGCGGTTGCTCGCTGTGAACCAGTTAAGATTTTTTTTATACTTTTCAGGACAGAAGTGATTCTCAGCTGTGCCACCAGGGTGTGCAATGAGGCAATCTTAAGAAATGCCATTTATCATCTCTACAAGCAGATGCAGAGGTAATTAAAATATCACAGCAGGATCAAATAAAACAGGTAAAACAAAAAACTTAATAATATACATGCATAATAGACAATAGTCTGTCTCTCTCTCTCTATCCCATATCTACAAGATAAAATTCTACCCTTTCACCGTTAATACAACAACAACAACAAAGATTTAAAGTTCAGCCCCAGAGAAGCAAGCAACTAAGGCGACATGACTTGGAGACGACAAACGCTGCATAAGTATCAATCAGGAAGCCCTGGCACTCATATTGGTCCACTGCTCACTGTCTGCTTCCCTTCCACTACCTTGAGCACAATGAGCATGCATGTGTGAATAATGGGTGGAGAAAAAAAAAAAGGTCCCAATGGGAGTGTGTCACCATGAAGATAAGCGAGAGAAGAAAGAAGCGAGTTCCTCTGTCTGCATCAGAGTTGTGCACATTGTTTGAGATCTGCAATAAACTACTCATAGAAAAATAATTACATTACTTAGGTAATTAGACAGCATTAAACGACACACATTTTATTATTCAGCCTTTAGACAATTCAAAAGCAGACAAGATATTTAACAAGAACGCAGGCCTACAATTTGGAGAGTTTTACAAACCATCCTTCATCTAGTGTCACCTCAGTCACTGCACTAGAGCCAGCCAAGAACACACAAAAATTAATTTAACTTTTGAATCCTCTCTCTACTGTTTTGGCAACGGCTGATACCTACCATGCACCTCAGATATATTCAGATATATCCCAACCAGTGAACACAAAAACACTAAATTGATACCAAGCCTCCATCAAACTCTGAGGAGGACAGTGAACAGCTGCGTGATAAGTATGAATAGTGACTTTCAAACTGCATTCTCTTCATGTGTTACAAAGTAATGCATTAATGCCTGCGTGCACAAGGAAGCTCGAAGCCACTTTGCTTCAACTGTTTCTAGTAGCATGTGTGCGCATGCTATATTTGTATGTATGGCTGTCAGTGTAAGTGATTGAGAAAGAAAAGCACTCTGCAACATGCTGTTTCCAGTAAGGCCCTCATCCATTAAGTTATGAATAAATAAATATTATCTGCCCATTCACTGTACACAAGCGTGTGTGTGTGTGTGTGTGTGTTAGTTAATGTATGCATTACTAACATCCAGTATGGGTCCATTGCAGTAGTGGCATCGAGGTGAAAACAGGCTGTGGTAGTCTTTCTCGCAATATGGGTGCCCATCACGCTCAAAGAAATTCCTGGAGCCGATCTCCTCCTGACAGTGGGTGCACACAAAGTGCTCGGGGTGCCACGTTCTCCCCATGGCAGTCACCACCTGGTGTGGGGAGACACAGTGCATGAAAAAGTAATGAGCTGCAAAGAGAAAAGACCTGGCTCAGCAGAGAAAATCTCTGCAGCAGAGCATGCGAGCAGCGAAGGGAATACTGCAAACAGTAGCAGATGTTTGCAACTCAGAGTTTAAAAGAAATAACAACCACTTATAAGTTCATGCTCACAATTATCTTACTTCATTTAAGTGGAAAAGACCCTTATAATCCTGTGAAAAGGCTGCTTTCACTGGTCCAACATTAGCATCTGAATTCAAAGTAGTGTAAAATTTCATTATTCTAGATGAGCTGCTGCTGAAATTCAGATAAGTTGGTAAAATGCATGAGGAGAAGACCTTAGGTACTTATGAGTTTGGGGCAGAAAGTCTTCACAGAGGGCTTGACAAATCTACACTTCGGTAAAATGCAACACACGCTGTATTTATTACCCCACTTATTGGTTGTAAACTAAATAAAAGTTAGATTATTGGCAGATTAAGTGGCTTCGAGGTTAAGCAACAGCCTGAAACAAGTGAAACATGAGCCAACACTGTACAAATTGTGCAAATAAATCTGAAGCGCAATCTTCTCTTCGCCACACCATTAACAGAAAACTGCATTACTGTTTGCGAAATCCCACTGGGTACTCTGTGCATAAAAACATCAGCCTGCACGTGCATGTGTCTAAAAATAGGCGAGTTAAAGTTTAGTATGTGCGCTACATTCGAACATGTTTGTTTAAATGCAGACGACTCTGTATGATTACCTGCCCAGCAATCGGTTTCTTACAGGCACCGCAGACCCCTTTAGCCACCGTCTGGACGCCAAGTTTGTTGAGGTCGGACTGCAAGCTTCCCAGCATGTTGTCCAGCTTGTTGGCTGCCTTGGGGGCAGGAGAGGGAGAAGTCTTTCCCTGGGACTGGATCTGACAGAGATGGAAAACCAAAGTGTTTAATTATACCCTTCAGATGCTTAAGTGGCCGACGAAATCATCGCACGCGGTAAATGTTTCAATGGACGACCTCAGAATATTATTAAGTCAGTAGTTAGTGTGAATGAATCTGACCACTGTTACTTTTTGCGTATTAATTTTTCTTACCCGAGAGAACAATTTTACAGTCATACAATTTTCTGTTTGTGAACTCAAAAGCTTTCTTTGATTGGTCTCCCCGCCTGGCCTTGAAGCAGGGACCTGTCACATTTAAACGCAGATGAGCTAATGTGTAAACCACGACACTATGAAACCACAACTTATGAACTCACTACACACCAAACACACCTTCTAAATCTAGAACCTAAAAGTTCAACAAGCTGAAACCTCCAGAAATGACTAATAAACTTAACATCAAAGTGCCAAAAATATAGTTGATCAATTTGACACGGATTCCAAAAGCAGTTTAATCAAATGTTACACTTTACAGCATCTTTACAACCTGGTTCAACAAATAGCTTTGGTCTCAAATCTCCCTTTTACACAACTGCACTTAATTCATCAATTAAATAATGTATTAAGGATTAAACTTTTAATTGCTAGAGGTATAGCTGCTTTGACCAACATGTGGAGGCAGACACTGTGTGCTGTGAGTCACCTCAGCCAACTTGAGTACCTGAGGTAGACCTCTCTACCGTGCTTGTAGTGTTGATGCCTTATTATTTTTAATGTTATTTCTTTTTTTTAAGTCTGAGCTCCAGCCTTTTATTGGTATGTTGGCAGGTGTCTGTGTTTGTGCAATGCACCTACAGTCTGCAGATGTACCTTGCTAACTTGGCACCCATGGTTTCAGCTATATATGGTCACCAAGATGGAAATCACCTCACTGCTAAACTCAAATCTGAAAAACAGGAGACCACAAACCCCTGGGCGACATCACACTATGTCAATCCAACAGGCCTTGATGATGATTCTCTAATATTAACATATGTGTGTAAATGTGTCTGTAATGCTACTGTAATGGAAGCAAACAGAGACCTTCTCAGGTGGTGTGGTCATTGGAGCTTCATGACTCCTACATTCCACTGAGGGAGAAAATAGCACCTATGCTGCATGTATTCTCTCTTACACCCTTTAACACCCCCCCGACACACACACACACACACACACACACACACACACACACACACACACACACCCTCCATACATTTGACAAAATAAAATAACCAGGCTTCTTCATGGGCATTTAACCCTACTTTGTTAATCTACTCACCCAGTTCTCACTAAATTAATTAAAGGCGCTATAGTTTCTAAAAACCTGTGATGGTATAAAACATTCAGCTTTAACAGTTTGGTGTCTAACCTAATGGGACATGTTGACTTAAGTCCTGTGAGACATGCTATAATTGTGGTGGTAACCGTGCTGTCATGTGGCAGATTAGGTTTCAGTTGCACTGCAAGTCTTTCGTTCCTGTGCATGGTTGGACTCTTAGTGTAATGAGAATATCGCGGAGTTACACTCTGCTTTCCTCTAAGCTCTTAAATTCTCCTCCCCACTCTAACACACGGTCCTTGACGCCATCAGATGTCAGAATTAGAATATGGGCTCAGTCTTTCTAGCCTGAATGTCAGCACCCCTGTGACTGGACTGCAGACAAAGCCTCCATGAGGCTACCTGTTCTGGCACAGAGCACCAAAAACAGAACGAATGACCGGACACATTCCTTAACGCCCATAAATAACCAAGTAGTCAACAAACAAGCTCAAGTAAAACAACTCAAACTATGACAGAAAGTGTAAAGAATGGAAGAAAGGTGATCCGTGCCTCAATAGGTGGAAAGATGGGGTCATAATCTGTCTGACAACCCACTGTTACAAAGACCTTGGGAGGTGGGGGTGGCGTGACTGGCTTGGGTGGGGGGCTGGGTGATGGAGGGGGTTGGACAGGGAGAGGTGAGGGTTCCCTGGGAGGAGGAGGAGGGGGAGGAGGGGGAGGAGGAAGAGGAGGAGAAGTAGGCTCCTTGGGAGGTGGAGGGGTAGGCTCTCGAGGAGGAGGGGGGGTTGGATTGGAAGGAGGCAGTGGCGGAGGAGTCTGCTTGACTGGGGGTGGCTTTTTGAGAGCTGGGGGAGACTGTGGAGGGGGAAGGACTTTTCTCTGTGGAGCAGGTGATTCAGGAGGGATGATGATCTGGGAGGAAGAAGGAAGAAGGAAACAGCGAAGAAAGGAGAGGAAATATCAGATACAAAAAAAGGAAAACAGGAGAAAGGTGAAACTAAATTGGCAAAAAAGTCAATCTGTTTAAGCTGTTTGCCAACAACACATAAAATTTTATAGCAAAGTTAGAAAAAAATATGACTGTCTAATATCTGCCAGTTAATCCTGTGACCAAAAGCCAAAGAGGCACAACTAAACCACGAGTGAGACTTTTCACCTCCAACTTTGCTCAACAAGGTCCTGTTATGGACCTTCAGGGTCTACCTTATCCACAGATGGCTGAATCCCTTCCTCCCGCGTCCGCTGTGGGTTGGATGTAACGATGACTCCCTCTGTCAACCAGTCATCAGGCTGTTGTTTACGCCTGCGTTCCAACCGCCCAATCCCCAGTTTCCCCTGCAGCTCTTCAATAAGTCGATCTTGCGAGTTGCTTTTATTGACAATTATTGGTCCCATTTTACGTCTCAACATTCCCTCCCTGTACATTGGATGCACGTTGGAGGTCTCTTTGGTGCGGCGGATAACTGACTTGAGCTGGAGAGTAGATGATAAGTTGGTGTGGGAAGCTGGAATTGTGCCATACACCAGAAAAATCCATCACAAGCAGGATGGGCCCAGAAGTGGATTTCTCACTCGAATGCAAAAACACTCACGCAGCGGCTGGGTCAAAATGCTATGCAGTTATTCTGTCAGGCATATTTAATCAATTTTGTTTGAAGAAGCCAAAAGCAGCCTCCTGCACAAGCTCATTCTTTAATATCAGCGTAAAACCTGTCAGACATCTGTGGCAAGGCATGCTGGACAGAAAACACAAGTCTATCACAAAATGCCCTCACAAATCTCTGCACATGCCAAAGCAGTGCCAAAGATTAAACAAACAGAGCTCTAGCATGTATCTTAAATTCATGTGCACATTCTTAGTGCAGATGCAAAAAGGGAAAAAAATTTCCCTTTTACTGTGGACTCTTGGTCTTTTTGCATAGACGTGATTAAAAGCTTAAACATGACAGGTCAGGTGCTATGACTAACGCAGCAATGTCAGTGAAGCAAGTGGGGGCGTGTGGAGACATCTTTTCAGCAAAGCTTTCAACATCAGCCACAACTGATCTCCACAGGGAGACTTCTCCCTCAAGCCATTCTGTAATTGCTATATGACACCACATGCATCACACCACAGAGACTGAAGAATTTCTCCTCATCTTGACATGTTTGTACTATTGCACAGCTCCTCAAGTATTTGTAGAGCTGCTTCCCCAAAATAAGCTTATTTTCCAGCACTCTGCTTGAACAACCAGTTAACACAACCATTCTGCCATTACTGCCAGATATCATTTATCTCTTAGCCACATGGCCAATTAAAAGCAAGACCACATAGGGTCTTAAATCCTCTATAGCTTCACGCCAGCAGCTTATTTTGGGAGAGTCAAGCTGAGCCTCCTACTTGACCAGAAGCAGACAGACGCTCGACTGCAGAGGGCTGCTGTATGGGCAGGTCCAGCGTTGCATCTGGTGTCCCAGGGCAGGTGGAGGGGGTAAAGCACTCATCCATCCAGCTGAACTCAGTCATGGGTGTCAGGGTTCCCTCTAGGCTGAGATCTGGATAAATTCCATCTTCCTCCTCCCAAGATCTGTCCTCTTCCCCGGGCACAACAAAAGCTGGTGGCTGGTTCTCACCCAGTTGAGTGGAGCTGGATGATAAGAGTTTGTCTAAAGCATCATCCAAAAAAGGCTCCCGGCATGGCCATGTTAAACCCAGTCCTTCGCCTCCCTGACTTTCTGTGGGAGGTGCATACAAGCTACTTGATGGAACAGAGGCAACTGAAAGTGGAGATGCGCTGGGGCTACTGCTGCTTGGAAATGTGTATGTTTTTCGGCTAAGTGGAGCAGGACTCTTGGGAACTGTTACTGGGCTTGAAAGTCTTGAAAGGGTTACTGGGCAAGGATTCTCTGGGACTGTTTCAGGACTGGAGCTTTTGGGTACAGCTGGAGAACTAGAGATATGAGGGATTGTTACAGGACTTTCAATCTTTGGAACTGGACTTGACCATCTTGGAACTGTTTCTGGACTAGCACTCTCTGGGACAGTTACTGGACTAGAGATATTAGGCACTGTCACAGGACTTGCACTTTTTGGTATTGGGCTTGAAAATCTTGGAAGTGTTAATGGACTAGCTGACTTGGACACCGTTTCCATGGTGGTTGGCACGGTAACTGGGCTATCACTCTTTGTTGCTGCTTGTGGACTGTGACCTAAGGGAGCAGATGGACTGAGACTTTTAGGGACCGGGCTTTTCGGTTTAATGTGAAGAGAACTGGGACTCTTGGCTCTAACAGTGGGACTCAGGTTTTTAGACACTGTAACGGGACTTTTAGAAACAACCACTGGACTGGAAGTCCTGGCAGCAGGACCTGGACTAGCAGACTCTTTAGTTATTGAAACATGAGTGGGGCTGTCGACTTCAGTTTCACTGGGGGGTTTTACAGTACTGGAAATACTAAAACTCTCAAAGTGTGAGATCTCAGAAGTGACAGAGCCGCCATTAGCCTTCTGCTGGATCTGAGAGTACTGAGGGCTCTTAGATGATGCTATTACTACAGTGGAAAGAGGTGAAGATGTAGGGGCTGAACAACCATCTTCATCTATGTGGAGCTCCAGTGGAAGCGGTGTACAGGATGGAGTAGTGTAACTATAGGACAGAGGCGTATGAATGTGAGGAGTTATAGGTGGGTCAGTTACTAGTTGGGCAGCTGGTGAACCAGCAACTAATAACAGGTCAACTGCATCTTGATTCAGAGACAACTGAGAGCCAGACTGAATTAGGCGCAATTGTGTGAAGAATGCAATGTACATACAAAGACAAGACATACACAGTGGTAGAGAAAAGAGAAAGAGACCAGGAAAATAGAGAATGAATTGAGAATGAAAGGGAAAGGACAGTAAAGAGAATCAGACAAAGCAAAACCTGGCAAAGTTACTATACTTAAAAAAATATTTATGTATACTGTTTCAACAAGAATTAATGATCACAAATATTACCAACAAATATTGCAATGAGATAGTAAAAAAAAAAAAAGCCCAATGCTGCAGAAAGCCATGTTTTTAAGTGAAACCTGTCATTAACTGCTCATAAGAATAACTGTGGCACCTTACGTTGGGTGGAGGTTGTGCAACATTGAAAAAACAAAAGTACAGAAATGAATGTGAATTTTAAAAAATTCTTTCTACAATTAAAAGTTGCACAAATACCCGGTACAGCTTAATTCTAAATACTCACACATGCCAAAAGTAACTATCCTCAGTCAAGCCCAAGTCTGCCCACTTCTGAACCATACTCACATTGCTTTGCACTTTGAAGTCAGACAGAGAGGCCATGAGCTCATCCAGCTCTCTTGTGGCAGAGGAGGCAGACATTCTGGCTTGCTGTTGTGACAGTGTTTCTTGTCCATCCGTTTGCTCATCTGACACCACCAATGGTGCGGGACTAGCAAAGAAAACATCACAATAAACCAAAATGAGTGGATTTTTCAAATATACAGAAATATAAAACCATCTACAGCACAGTAGTGGTTTATGTCAGCATAACATACGTGGACACCAATTTCTCTGTAGTGCAAATCCAAATTTTCTGTAATTTTTGCTCTTACTGTGGTAATGGGACGGAGCTTTCCAACTCGTTTAGAAGGCTCTCCACACTTGGTCGTACGTCCTGTATTCCTCGAGTGGATGCACCACGCTTGGGTTTCTCCACCACAGGAGGAATGGCTTTACCTGCAGTGGAGACCCCATTCTCCTGTATGTGGTGGACAACGCCACTGGCAGGCAGTGGTGGCGCTGCTTCCTCTGCAGCAGAGGGAGAAAAATAAAAGATATAATGCATACCCTGCTTGAATCTAAAGTGCATGGTTCAGTTGAGCGTAAACTCTAAACTAGTAACAAAATGCAGTGGAAAGAATGAGTCCGCTGTGTAATACCACAAAAACAGAAGTACCACATTTAGACAGTGACATCTACATTCCCTCAGAGGAACATGAGAGAGCATTTCATAAACCGGAAATAACCTCTGCTTGTACCTTCTGTAGCGAAGGCAGGGGTGCTTTGCTGCACAGCATTGAGCTCCAACAGCAGGCGGTCCAGCTCAGACAGGTTGCTGCCCAGCGAGTTCATCGCACCAGCTGATGATTCGCTGCTCTTTTGTTTATTAGGGAGACTGAAGAGAACAGACAGAAATTTATAACCAACAACTTCTTGTTTCCAGCTTAGCACCAAATGAAGTGAAATTGGTTATTTCTATTCAAATGTTTTTACTTATTAGTTTGATTCTACTTAATTCAAACTAATTTAATGAATTATTTTCCTCCCAAAAAAAAAAACCTGGTACAGCTACTTTTCTTTACAGTGTGCCTCAAGGTCATGTTAAGTCACATCTAACCTGTACACGTGGTCCTCTTCACCAGCGGGTCGGCCTGGATTGCTGCTATCTCTAGACCAGGGACTTCTCTGAGCCGAGCTGACGGACTGAAACGAGGAAGCAAAGTCACAACAGAGAATTCAGAGGATCAATAAAGCAACTAATTTGGCTTTTATCCACAAGTAAACTGAGCAATGTTTGAAACAGAATTCTCCAACATGTACGTGAATTTACCTCTGTTTCTTCTACTCCATTCAGAGTTTGCTCTGTGGGAGTGGGTGGGATTTGGGGAGGAGAGCAGACGTCTTGCTGGGTCTGACCCCGAACAGGAAAGGAGTAGGCGGCCTCGTCAGACAGGAAAAGGGCTCGCTTGGAGATGTGGGATGTCGTGGACTCAAGGTCCGCCAACAAAGCATCTATGGACAAATAAAACACAGATTGATTAACACCTGGTTGTGCCATATCTGCCTGGATTTTAAATTTTGTTTAATTATTTATAGTTTTGTACTTTGTATGAGGTATATGAGTGCTTTAATAGCTGCCATTGCACAGCTCTCATAACTTTGTCCATGGAAACCAAAACAAATCAGAGCGTTGCATCACAAGATCTGAGCATTCAGCACAAAACTTCTAGTGAAAAATATTTGACTCATCCAACGATGCTTGCATACACCAGCACAAAGTAATTACTGCTTTTTTCGCAACCTGTCAAAAACCCCAAGAGCACTGACAACAGAGGAGGTGGAGCTGTAAAAGTTGAATCATGCAGGCTGTCATCGCCACTCCTTTGGTTACTCATTGACCCTCTCCTGCCTGCCATTATGAAATATTTTAAAGAGTTGCTGTCAAATCTGCACACAGGTATACACATACTTACCATATACACGCAGGCAGGCCCTGAGTCTCTGAGCGAGGGGATTATTTGGTATTTTGAGGGGAACGCGGGCCAAGAAAACAACTACGAATTAAGTAGTCCTAACAAGTAGGTAGAAGGACACATAACATTAAAGGGGATTTAATGAAGAGCACAGGCTGTATTACTGAATACTCAGGCTTATTTTAGCACACTCACTCACCAGAGGAGCGTTTAGTTTCTCTTGCAGAATTTCACAAGCCCTAAAAAATAAGACCCTAAATTGAAGAGCAAACTTTGACCTAACAAGATATATCTTTTATGAATAAAGCATCCCGAAACAATTACCGTTTACGCATAACGCCAGTTTACAGGTAAAGGCACAGCCAATATTAAGTGGTAAACAAAGTTCAATTATATAACCAAAACAGTAATGAAGCAGTGCGGCTTTCATCAAGCAAGCAGTCTGTAATCTTCTGTGACAGAGTCTGATAATAATAAGGAGTATTCAACACAGCAAGTTAGCAAGCTTCACCACTTCCTAAAATTAAACACTGGGTCAGCAGAGTCAAACTCATAGCTTAAGTAACCAGCATATGAGACGTACCTCTGAGAAAGACCAAACACCCAGGGAAGTGAAGAAGCACTCGCACAGTGAAGAGAAGAAGCAGAGGAGGAAGAGGGCGACCTAAACGCAATGTCTGCCAGACAGGAACTGCCTTTCTTAACTCTACCATCAGTGCGGCAGAACAAGAGACGAGGAGGGGGAGAGGATCAGGGAGAGAGGGGAAGGAGGGGTTAAAAATAATGCCAGGGGGTAAGGTTCACCCCTTCACTGCTATGCCAGCTCCAAACTAGCTGCCTGAAAGCTCAAGTAAGAAACACTACTCACTCAAATCACGACAGTCCTCTGAAAACGGTCTCTGAGGTGTCCAACATCTACAGGCTGAGCAGCTGACGGAGTGCACAATGTGAAAGTACACAAAGTGAACTGAGGAAAGTTGGGAGCAATCGGAGCTCTTATCAACACAGACATGCCCAACTAAGGGAGTGGTATCACAAAGGTATATAAGGGGCTATAATGAGCCCCTCCTTCGAACTGTGAGCACAGGCTCTGCTCAGGTTACTCGTGACTCATGATCACTTCTAATCCTGCATGTTACATTATATCTAGTCTTTTAATTAGAATCATAAATATATGAGTAGGTTTCCCTGCCACAGTTTTGCAGGAAACTAATTCATGCTGGGTATACCACAGTATCACGAGTGCAGACGGTAACTTGGTCTGCAATGTTTCCCAGACAGAGAGGAGACATAGCAGAAGTTGAGACAGAGCAATACAAGATCCACTTGGAGTACTTCAGCACTACCACGATTAAATGAGTAACATGGTTAACATGCCAGTTCACAGGGTTTCAGAGCAGAGTCTCCTCTCTGGACGCAGAAGCCCGGATACATACCGCAGAGTTTCATTATGGATTCAGCAGCACGCTGTTTACACGACTGCAGCCAGCTCTGCGCGCGCCTTCATCTCTTACTTGGTAGCAGCGAAGAAGCCCACCCATAAAAGCGAAGAGGCAGAAACAACACATCTGTCAATGTTTATAGTACATACCAAGTATGGTGTATGATTCAAAGATGACTCAAAACAGCAGTAGGGCCAGCACACAGACAGGTGTACCTAACACGCGACGGCGCCGCTCGACTTCTGGTCCACAAGAAGAGGAAGTCAGCAGAACTGTGAAATTACTCTAAGAGGTTTTGCTTTGCTAAAATTAAGTTAACACCTCTTCTTTACAACATTTCTCACAACTGATTTTTGCCGTGACATCAAAACACAACAGAAAGAAACTGCGATAAAGATGTACTGTCAGGTAGAAGTCCACCGGATTCCTTGTATTTAGCAAGTAGTGAGATTTTGATCATGTAATGCGCTGTTCACAAATAATTCTAAAGTCTGTAGTTGTAATTCCACATTTGTAAACTTGTAAAAATAAATCTGTATGAGGTGTCTTTGTGTATGGGTTTGTCACTGTCACAAAAGAAAGTGTCCAGTCAGAGAGCAGGTGGGTCCTTTTTTAAAATATACAACAAAAATCACATTAACATTCTTAGGTTGCTAAAGACTCCATGCAGCCATGTATTTTGAAAATCTACTTCTCCTTTTAGGACCTGCAGCAGAGCGGTGGCCGGTAAAGCAACCATCACAGTTATATCTCAAGATTGAGGCAATCTGGTCAGATTCAGGTGTAAACACAGGGTCAAATATTATACTGGGAGCTTTGATCTGTGGCCGTGTGCATGGAGGTTTCTGCTTTGTATCTGTAAACATGTTCAAAAAAGCACTTATTTTTGTACACCACAGACTGTCTGCAGTCACAGCCACAGGTATGCCACCCACTGCTCAGTGGCTCTCATCATCTTGGTGCACATGAATCAGTGTTGTAGCTCGTAATAAGTCTATTTTGGATGGTTACAGCGTAATGGTTCATAATCAAAACCCATATGAAGAATATGAATGGGCCTTTACATTCAGGACCCCCACTGTTGAGCTCTACACAACCAGGTTTTCCTTTTTTGTTTTTTACACCCAGAGGACTCACCCCATCTTTTATATACAGACCATATTTTTTGTTTTTTTAACAAATACCAGTCTTTCTACATCTACATAAAATTAATTTTTCATGTAGATTGATTTTACAAAGCTTCATTTACGCTACCATCCCTTTATATATTAACATCACTTTACTTTAATTCAACATTTTTACCCTAATCTGAGCCCGTACCGCACGTCACTATGTAAAAAAACATTCAGAAGAACAAACTTTTAAAAAAAAAAGAAAAAAAAAAAGACCAGACTAAAATCAGCGCTAACCCAAACATCTATCGAGCGAAAGGGAAGCAGAACATAATTTAGATTTTATCAAATACTTTTCTGAAATACTGCATAAATAAAAGGTACGGATATCTGCAGGGCTCAGAGTATATCTGTTAGTGATGTCAAGAGTTTTACTGCAGCTGGTGGAGACTTTAGTCAACAGATGTTAGCCCAGATGGTTTACACAAGAGATGTTAATCAACTTAGCTCTCCAGCTGAACTGGATTTAACCCTGGTTATACAGAATCTGCTTCCCTAAAATATAGTTACTGCTAAAACATGACTCTCCAGGCTACAGATAAACATACTCTGTTTGGCACTGGCTTGCATGTGTATATTGACTTCAAATATATGAGATGGGGTTTATCAAAATAAGGCAAGCTAATTGTAATCAGCAGCTCATTTCCTACGGCAACATCATTACAGCACAGTCCTAATTAACAGGATATAATTTAGTTAAGTTTTAGGGTCGTCTTTGCTCAGTGAATTCAGCCTGTTAGGCATGCTGTGACCCATCCACAAACTACACAAACACACAGAGGTGTGTCAGCTTCCTCTGCCAAGAGAACATACCGTAATATACAGACTCCAGTGCAAAACACAGACAAGTTCTCCGGTTACTAAAAATGAAACTACAATAAGATGAAGAACTCATAAAACATGCTAAATCTTAAAAAAAAAATAATGAATGATTATCTTTTGCGGATAACTAAAGATGAGCATATTTTTGTATTTCGTTAGTAAGAACGGGTTAAGTCCCATGATTTAACTCTACATGGTTGTGCAAAGCCTTCAGAAGAGGCTGTATAAGGGGGACAAATCTGCTTTTCAGCACCTGGAGAGAAAAAAAACAGGTCGCATGTATTACTAACATACATCAATTAAACACAGTCGTCCCTCCTAATTTACATGAACACAGAAAAACACCAGCACTCACTTCCTTTCTTTGTCCACGACACTAAAATGTGACACGGCAGCGCACAGCTGGCCTCAAACAATGAGGAATCGTGGTGAGAGTGTCGAGAGAGAGAGGAGTGAAACTGGGAAGTAAGTGTGTGTGTGTGTGTGTGTGTGTGTGTGTGTGTGTGTGTGTGTGTGTGTGTGTGTGTGTGTGTGTGAGTGAGAGAG
>JAVDPK010002429.1:188868-264587 GCA_034780415.1 Cichlasoma orientale
GAGACACAAATAACACAATTACACGTCTAGCATAATAAAGACTTGGGGGGGAGGGGGGGGCTGATAATTGTTACCAATCAAGCTTCACAATCTGCCTTGAGCCAAGTCTTCCACAAGGATAATCTCCCCTCTTGCAAACTCAGCCAGCTTTAAACTGTCGATAGATTGGAGCCTGCAGTTTCCTATGTGGCTCACCACAGGAATGGTGGGGAGTGGGAAGAGAGAGGGTGGGGCAGTGCAGCGTTTAAGAAGGATAAATTTTGGCTGAGGCCCAAACCCTGCATGTGGGCCCGATCCACCCTGACATCCAGCCTGAGATCAGCGGTGCTCTGCTCTCACGGCCGCTGCAGAAGAACCACCGTGATATCACAAATGCTGTGGGTGTGGACATGTGGAGATCACAAGGAAAAAATGCCTTTGGAGTAAAAACAAAGCAGCTGATGTTAGAAATACCACTGTAAACGCCGAACGATAAAAAGCAAGAGAAACGGGGAGGAGAGAGATGCGTGCAGGTTGGCGAAAGGTTTCCTGGTGCTGCTGCTGGCTCAGCTCTTGGAGATGGACTCTCCTTTTGCTAAAAATACATGCAGATTTCGTCGTCCTCTCCGGGTTCTGTAGTAGACAGATTGCCTCGCTTAAACTCCACCGGTGGTGCTTCTTTATATCCCCTACTGCTTCTGAAGCCATTTTAAACCTTCAGCGAATCCAATTTTCATAAGCAGGTGGAGGTAAAGTTTCCTGCTGTGGCTCTATAGCTCCATCGTAACAGAGATCTATCACCGGACAGGGAGTGTCTGGTGTCAACGTTCCGCTACGCATGTGTGCGACATTTTTTACATATCTGTGCTAAAACGATGACAGAATTTACAGCCCTGTGACATGGTAATTACTCTGGGCTGGCTTTTTTTAACTAGCTACTTTAAGGAAAGCCCTTCACCCGTGTAAGCTGAGAATGTATCCATAAATGTTGACTGGATATCGAGTGACTTCTTGGTACACTCCTACTACCAACACATCAGCCACAGATCTGGGTTTTGGCCCAAAATGGATACATTCAGGTGTTATTGGGGGTTTTTTTTTAGAGGCCGTGAAAACTGGGGAAAAAAAACCAATCAATATTCTTGAACAGCTTTTTAACATTATCATTTAATACCTGAAAACAGCCTGTACACAGCCTTCCTGTGCCTACAACATTCTTCCATGTTGTCTGATAGCAAGTCCACCTGCAGCGCTCAGAGGGTGCTAATCCCTTTTGGATGGCTTTTGCAAGACATTTATCATCTCTGACTTCACGAAAACACACTGGTGGTGTTTTTTTTTATAGCATCCAATGAACCTGACCCCTTCCAATGCATTTCACGGATGTCCTGCTATACTTAACCATGCAGTCACCAGGGGAAAACTAACAAGAAATCACTGATCCTGATAGCCACGTGCATGCCGCATTACTTCCCCTTTTAATTACACTGCAAAGGGATCTGTATGATGTAACCCCAATTCCAAAAAAGTGGAACGCTGTGTAAAATGTAAACAAAACCAGAATGCAATGATTTGCAAACCTCATGAACCTGTATTTTATTCACAAAATAACAGAAAATATGCCAAATCTTTAAACCGAGAAAATGTTCCCATTATTGAGAAAAATATTGGCTCATGTTGAATTCGACGGCAGTAACACATCTCAACTAAGCTGGAACACTGTGTAGCATCCCCTCTTCTTTTAACAACAGTCCGTCAACATCTGGGACTTGAGAAAAGCAGATGCTGGACTTTTGGAAAAGGAATGTTGTCCCATTCTTGTCTGATAGAGGATTGCTCAACAGTCCTGGATCGTCTCTGTTGTAATTTTCATTTCATGACGCTCCAGATCAAAGGCCTGGACTGCAGGCAGGCCAGTTCAGCACCTGGACTTTTCTACTACAAAACCACGCAGTTTTAATAGATGCAGTGTGCGGTTTAGAATTGTCTTGCTGAAATATGAAAGGCCTTTCCTGTAAAAGACGACTGGATGGGAGCATATGTTGCGCTAAAACCTGCATATACCCTTCAGCATTGATGGTATCTTTCCAGATGTGCAAGCTGCCAATTCCATAGGCACTGATGCATCAGTGTTTCAGGATCATGTTCACATATGGCTTTGTCTGTGGCACGATAGAGCTTTAACCTGTATTTGTGGATGGCATTGTGACTTGCGTTCACAGATAGTGATTTCTGGAAGTGTTCCATTTTTTTGTTGTTGTTGTTTTTTTTTGTTCCATTTACTTTTCCAGTCTTTTGCTGCCAGCATTTTTGAGACATGTTGCTGCCATCATGTTTTCTGTGTTCTACTGTGTTCTATGGGTTTGTGAAATTTGCAGATCATTGCATTCTGTTTTTCCCCCTATTTTACAGTCCCAGCTTTTTTGGAATTGTGGTTAAAAATAACTCCACACTTTTTTAAATGCACTGTTGTATTCTTTGTTAACCTGAGGCAAGGAGAGGGTTGTTTGGCTTATAGCCAGAATTTTAAACTTCTAAAGCAAGAGAACTGTCAGAACCAATCCCCCCAGGCTTTTAATTTTTTTTCTGCTGTCACTATAAAGTCTACTATAAGTCAGGTTAACCTGATTCTTGATGGCAGGAACAACCCAGACCTGCTGGATTCGTCTGCTTCTGCATGCTTGACAACAATCAGCCGAAACCAGACTGTATTCTGGCTGAGAAACTGTTGACTGAATATGACCACAGAGGTCTTGATCAAACAAACTGGGTTAGTCTGTCAATGATCGTGTGTCACTGCAGACTGCATTAATGGCACTGTTTCTCTCCCACCTGCTGCGGCACTTATGTAATCCTGACACGCAGCAGGAGGGGCTCGATAGGTCAGCGTACCAGCAACATTTCAGACGAGCAGCAGTTTGATTTACGAATTAATTCCAGGTGTGCGCACGAAAAAGTTCCGACAGTCCTGCGCTTAGTCTGTCACGCCTTTTTAAGGAGAACAGCTTAAAACTCGCCTAAAACACTAAACGCACCGGCCAGCGGGCTCTCTTCACGCGAAAAGGGTTGGCGTTACCGGCTAATAAGAGGAAGGTTACATTCATCATCGTTAATAACAAGATGCTTCCTCGTGCCAGCACCACGCGAGGCCTTTTTGTGTGTTTAACCCCGTGCTTGCGCTCAGCTGAACCGGGATAACTTAGCCCACCTGGAAATGGAAACACCGACGACTTAAACAAGCCAACTACATCTATGGACCACCTCCTCCCAGACCTCCGGCACTAGCACTGCGTGTTTACGCTAAAAGCACACAGTCACATATCTAATGTTGGCTTCACAGCGAGCGAACTTACCTAAATCATCCATGTTGGCCGGAAATGGTTCCAGTGCTGAGAACCGGACCGGTCCTTCTCTCAGGCGATCGCAGCTGGACTGGAAGCCTCTAAATCGCCAAATCCCCGGTTGTGAAGTTTTCAAGTCCCCCTCTTGCAGCTCCTCCTGCTGCTGCTGCTGCTCGAGTCGACGCGTCTTAAACACACTCACAGACACACACATACCCAGCTGCCCCCAGCAGTCCACATCCATCCAGCCCCCCCGCCAGCCCACAAAGCCACAAAACACAGGGACCAGCGACATCTAGCGGCAGAGAGTGATATATCCAGCGTGCAGGTGTAGCACGCGTCCATTAGTCAAATAGGAATTTATTGTCTTACAAACAAACAATAATAGGATCCTAACAAGTGTTATTGTTCCACAGTCTCAATACTTTATATATTCTAAAGATATTTGTTTTATACATCCATACATGTTAGAATTTATTAATTCATTTTATGTTAGTTAATTTGATCATTTATGTCGTATATCCTTGCTGATAGGAGTGTCACGGTTAGCAGAGCAGAGCATCCTCACAATAAAAAAAGGAGAAATTGTAATTACAAAATGGAAGTCCAGGAGAAAACAGTAGGCCACAAAGACTTTGCCTTTGCAAAAACCAATGTAGTTGTTCCTCAGTTTATCAAAATAAATAGATGATCAAAGGAGATGCAAACCACCAGCATCAGTGAAGATTGACCTCTATCAAGTGAACTAAGTGGTCATCAAAAACAAAACAAAAAAAAAAAAAACTGCAGGTACCTAAGATTCCATCCATTCTCTTCTGCTTATCCTGTTCAGGGTCACAGGCTGGAGCCTATCCCAGCTGACACAGGGCAGGACACCCTGTACCGGTCACCAGGGACCAACACAGAGAGACAACCATTCACGCCTATGAGAAATTTAGAGTGATTAAACCTAACCCCCGTAATTGCATGTCTTTGGGTGGCAACCCACACAGACACGAGGAGAACGTGCAAACGGGCCAAGGTGGAATCGAACCCAGGCCTTGTAGATGTCATTCTAGCTGTGACGCAGTAGTGCTAACCACCACGTCACTGTGCTGTTGTACCTAAAATTTCTAAGATTTAAAAAAAAGGGTTACCCATACCGTCTGGAACAACAATGACTACACAGAATTTGTGTAGGAGTTTCTGCAGAAATGCAAAATTCTGAGAGGGGAAAAAAGACTTTGCCATAAGACAACTTGGAAAAGACTGAAAACAATTTAAGCCCGCTCAAAATAAATGAAAAGGGAACTCATTTTCTGAGTATTTGGCAATAAAAGGCAAATGCAAGAAAAAGGACTCAGAGAACATTAGTGCAATCACAAAGATTCACCTAGCAACCTAGAGATCCTCAACTTCACAATTCAAGAAGGAAAAAAAGAGGCTGACCAAGTCAACCAAGTTTTCTGGAGAGAAAAAAAAAGTTTGGGAGTTTCAGAAATGGCTGCATAATTTAAAAATTCATTAGCTGAATTACTTAAATGATGCAAGGGGGTAGATATGTTCTTCAATTTAATTCCAGAAGACTGAATTCCAAACATTTAAATTCAGAACTCATTAACTCATCATCATTTTATATGCAGGGTTTAATAAAAGTCCTTGTTGTATGTCAAATCTATCATAGCTTTGCAGGATTACCTGAAGTTACACCTGTCTTTTGGGCTTGCACATGGACATCAAGGTTAGCTACATTTGTAATTTGGCATTACAAAACCTAGTTTAAAACATGAAAATTATGAAGCATAAAATTTACTTGTAACCTCATGTTACAGGAGAAATGGGCTAAAATGCAGCATAATTTTTTTTTTTTTTTTTTTTTTTTAAAAGCATAATTTTTTAAATGGCCACATGGTGGCAGTAGCTTCACATGATCAGACCTTCATTAACTGGCCCATGGCCTACCGCCCACCACATCCCCCCCAAGTCCTTATTAATAAACATACAGAAAAATGAGTCAAAGCAGACTTCTGAGCAGAGAAAAAGACCAATCATGAGAAAATGGGAGGAAAAAATTTGTATTTTTAAATGGTAAATCATGGCTGGTGACTAAAGGGATGATAATATGTAGAAGCAGACAAGTGACAGTAAAGTAGTTAGGGATACTATATTGCTATTTACATGCACAACTACTGAGCTCATTAAGGTTGTTTTTAAGGAGAATTTAAGAAAACTTGAGTTCCTGATGTCAGGATAAAGTTCTAGAGGGCTTGATAAAAATATTTCCTTTAAGTAATTAACTCGTCGCGTTTGACCTTTCCGCACTGCAAGCATGAAGAAAAGTGTCTAGAAAGAAATACACATGAGAAAAGACTTTTTCTTGCGAGCTAAACAAAGACTAGTCTCGCCTTAGACAAGAAAATGAGGAGATAACTCAGTCACCGCAGTCATTATCTGCACAGCTTAAGTCAGCTTTCTTTGAGCAGACACACTCAGCAAAAATCGACAGTTCTCACCGAAAATCCATCCATTATTTCCCAGTGATGGAAATAGATTAAATGCCATTTAGGCACGGTGTTAAATCTCAATATAAACCTCTGTGAGAGAGTGTTAATTGCACCCTCAGCACACACTAAAATGCTTCCCCTGATAAACGATTGGTGTAACTTTCTTTTAATATTCCTGCAGGGAATTACAGTATGTTCAGCAGTGAGATCATGGCAGGTTTTAATGCCTTTTATCCCATTTTAACTTGCTATTCAAAATTCTAGGTTTGCTTTTGTTACCAAGAGAGTAATCAGGGCTGTAAATGCTGTAAATGTTTCCTGGATGTCCATTTGACTGACGGCTATTCATATATAAACTTTTTACAGATATTTCAATTCAACTCAAGACACCAGTCTTTTATCACCTTAATTTTAGGGTTCATATGTGGACCTTCTTCCTGTGAGGAAACAGTGCTAACCACCACGCCACAGTGCTGCCCTCCTTGAGTTAATATTCAGTTCAAATTCCAACATAATATAAATGTCCAATATGTTATTTTTGACCGGAACAAGACAGCGTACTGGTTAAACATAAGTACTGGAGAAAGCAGTAAGTGTTGCAGTTATTCAAACACATCTGGCACTGATAAATTCCTCATTTCCACAGTCGGCTCCAACAGCAGAACATTACAGCACAGATCCACCTTCACTTCCAGCCAGAGCCAAACTCACACCGGCAGTGACGTTAAAAAACACCATCATTATCCCTGCAGACGTATTTAATTCTGTTCTTCAAGAATGTCCTCTCATCCGTGGGTTTGTAAAAATCTAAAAACTGAACGTGGAGTTGTAAGGTTTCTGCTTCGCAGCAGTTATTTACAGTTGTTCTACCTGCAAACACTACAGTCTGTGGAGTGAAGTGAGTCACATGCCAAAAGTGTAAAGCCTAATTTTCTGTTCACAACATAGTTTTCAGCCTGATGCTCACTGGTACACGTGTACTGCTCTGTATAACCCAATTATGGCGTCAGCCCTTTATAACGAAGATTTGTGCAAGATATATTTATATTTGGAAATACAGTATTAATATTTTTTGCACTGTTTTTAATGATAGGATGACATTGGTCATTATCTTTTTTTTCCCTAGAATGATTTAAGCGTTACAGCCTTTTTTGTGAGCATGGCTGGCCACCTGTGGAACTGAAAAAGCAGTGCCTTGTGGTTCAGAGGACCCTAGATCAGCCAAATCCTGCCATTCATCGACTGTTAACTGCAGCGTCTTACAAACCTCTGATGGTAAACAATGTATTTTAGCGTCACAATGATTTTTACTGTATGTGGCTTACAGCGAATGACAGTGTTTGGATCCAGATAAAAGCAATTCGGACACCCAGTCGCTGCATGATGACAGCAGAAAATACCCAAAATACCCTCAGCAGCAGACGTCCTGATTTGACTGCATGTTATTTCCCTGATGCTCTCCCTCACTGTTTCCTGCCTGATGTTGGGCGTGCTGTACGAACTGTACTGTGAGAACTGAACTTGTATGAGTCATAGTCTCTTAGATCTGATGTGAAAAAAAATTCAGCCTGAATTGTTCTTTGTTTTGCACACTTGAGGCAGAGAAACGTAAACTGAAATCAGCACCTTGTACAAATGAGATGTGTTGACATATCCAGGACTGTGTAAAAGTCTTGAGCCAAGCCTCGTTTCTTTATCTTTTACATCAAAGGAGCCAGTGGTCTTAAGAAATAGTTCTCCAGGCTTTCTGAAGCTCTTTCAAAGCTTTTCGTTGGGCATCGGCTGCTTTTGCTGCTGACCATTTTCACAGGAATGACTTTTATTTATTTATTTATTTGTCACCTATTTATCATTCAAGTCTGAATAGGCAGCTAACTCAAACAGTGGACCACTATTGTGTCTACACATGAGAGACAATGTAGCAAAGAACTAATTTGAAACTGTATTTTGTTACCAGCATAATTTGTTTGCATTTCTTTAGTTGAATCTATGAAAAAGGCCAAACACAGTTTGGCGGGCAGAGAATAGTATTTTTGCACCAACCAGGCGATTCCCAAAGAGCTATTAGCTGAAAACCTGGCATGTTTCTGCATGGTGCGCAGTGTGTCCATGAAAGATCTGAGGAAACTGGACAAGTGAAGGACAAAAGAATAAGTGTCAGGCCTAAAAAAATATCTACAGCAGACGAACAGTATCTGAAAGTCATGTCCTTAAGAAATATAAACAAATCCAGCAAAGACCTGACACAGGACCTGAGAGATGCATCTGAGCCTTCAGCAGATCCATCGACTGCTCACTGAAGCCTCATCAGAAATGGTCTCAGTGGAAGGGTGGCTGTCAATAAGCCATTCTTAATGAAGGGAAACATTGAGAAAAGGCTGAGGTATGCCAAATGGTACGAGAAGTGGGCTGAAATTCTGAGGACACTGGAGCTATGGATCCAAATGTGAAATTTCTGGTTTAAATTATTGTCCAGAAATAGGAGAGATGTACAAGAGTGAGTGTCTACAACCATCTGAAAAACAAGGTGGAGCCTCTGTCATGGTTTGGGGCTTTCAGCCAGTGGTGTTGGAGATCTTGTCAAAATTGACTGAAATATGAAAACAGAAAAGTACAGTCAGATTTTGATCCACCAAGCAGTACCATCTGGAAAAAGCCTGATTAGCAACAGCTTCATTTTTAAACATGACACTGTATGCCCCGGACTTCAGCTGCTCCCCACAGACCTGCCAACTTCACAGGTTTTCTGATGTCTCTGCAGTAGTGACATGTATCAAAGGGTGATGAGGAAGAGTGCAGGGCTTTGGTGGACTGCTTTGTTACGTGGTGCGAGGAAAACCATCTGCAGCTTAACGTGGTAAAGACTAAGGAACTGGCTGTGGACACGAGGAAGACAGGAAGACCAGTGACCCCTGCTTCCATCCGTGTGGTCTGTGGAGTCAATGGAGTCAATAAACAGATCTGCAAGGCCAATAAGGTGTGGACCCTGACTCTCTGATAGAGGTTTCAGAAAGGAGGGTGCTGTCAAAGTTACAGTGAGTATTGGACAATCCTTCACACCCTCTCAATTTCATGTTGGACAGGCACGGGAGCACATTCAGCAAGAGACTCATTCAACCACAGGGAATCATTCCTACCTCTGGCCAAAGTTTCCACCTACTCCTTGTGACATCTGGACTATTTTCACTTGTAATATCTTGTCTATAGTGTACATAGTATTGTTTTAACTTTGGAATATTTAATTTTAATTTAAATGAGGGGTGGCTCAAGACTTTTGCACAGTACTGTATAACAGTTTACATATTTAACAGACGCAGAGTACCATTAGCATTTATTTGGGGTCCTTTTTCTGGCCAGTCCAATAGTCATTATCTATGGAGCTTTGTCTTGCTCTCCACACTTCTAATGAAGACTAATTTCTTCAGTATGATCAGGAGCAGCTTGGTGACCTTTTGCCTTTTGTTCCTGGACTTGTGCAGCATATATTCAGTAAAATCTGTCTTAGAGCTGGTAGGAGCTGCAGACTTAGGTGACCATTCTCTGTGACTTTGTCAGTATCAATTTCTAACAAACAAAACTAAAAATTGGATGAGAAATGCACCATTTCTCTTTGCCGATCACATGCTGCACTCGGAGACAGTTAAAACTAGAGCTGAAATACCCAAGTTGATCCATCCCTCACCACTCCCCACGTGCCTCCCCAGGCTGGCTCCTCCCTGTCCTTAACACTTCGGCTGGAACAATAAAAGATTTTCACCCCCTGCTTCACCCCTGCCAAGGTCTCAAGTTGGGTAAGGTGATGTTGGTGAGGATCACTCGATGGCATCCTTTTGTGAGCCGGCAACCCCCCCCCCCCCCATGCTCCTTAGTATAGCATTACCCTCTTTACATCAGCACGGCACTAAAATAACAACAGGGCCTTTGTCTCAGTAAAGCCCTCTGTTTTAGTAGCCAAACATTTCCATACACACCCAACACACACATCCTACTTTGTACACAGGCACTGGTGCACACATGTTTTGGATTTTACAGGGTCATCAACTGCACACCCGCTATTCTTAAGTGCTTGGATGCACTACCTAACATGGAGCATCTGGTATAGTCATCTGCTCAGGCAGTAATCAGGTGATCCTCTGTACAGGTAAGCACAGTTCACCAGAATACAGGCTGTTTTGAGTCTGTATCATCTTCCCCCACATTGGGACTCAAAAATCAGAATGAAAAAGCAGGCTCATAGCGGTCTTTAAAGATCTTTATTGGACTGACAAGCAAAGACCTAACAAGTGGCTATGATTAAAAGCAGGCATGTGGTTATTAGTATACAAAATGATAAGGAAAAATAATTTAATCAGACTCGTGTGAATGTGGGGCTATGCTGTGGATAAAGAGACTCATTCGACAGCTGATGATGTCACGAACTGCCCATTTTTAGGAGCTGGAAAAGACTATTTGTCAGGATCCTTCTGTGAGCACAGTACAGATACAATGCTGGCATAAAAGCTGAGTAAATAGTCCTCATTTTCTTCATGTGCAGTGGGTCAGTTTCAAGTCACAACTCGGTACACATACTGACTTTCTACTTGAAGAATGCATTTAAATAAAGGTTCACTCCTGGTCCTTTTCCTCTCCATGAGTAATGATGTGAACCAGGTTTTTGTAGTCCAGGTTTCCAGCCACATCCGGGGGGAAGGCGGTAAACATCTGCTCCATCTAACCAACAGAAAGGCAGATATTAGCGCCACGATGCCCCATACAAAACAGTCCATGACTCAGTGCGTACAAAAGGGTGTGATGATGATTCACTGAGGGGGGTTTTTTTTGCATAAAAATGTGCCTGACGTGGACGCAGGTGGTCGTCATGATGACGTTCATCCTTGATATTTTTTATTTATTTAATTCAGCTCACCCACACACTCAAAAGTGTTATAATGATGATAATTAGTGTAGAAAAAAAAAAAAGAGATCACAATGTACCTCTTCAGCTGAGAATCTGTCGGCTTGTGTCGTTAGCATCTGTGTCACACTGGAGAGGGAAAAAGAAAAGGGGGGGGGGGGGGCACACCACTGTAGAGATGACAAGACTTATTTTCACAAGAGAATGAAATGTACAGGTCACAATGGTTTTTAATCATTGTGGAGCTGAGTGTGTAAGGATGAATGACTGCAGTTACACGGAGTCATAAACTGTGAGTGGCAGCTTACTCACTTGCGCTAAATTTGCATACGCAAGCTGATGTGGCGTGAGAAGTGTGAGAAGCCACTTACTAGTCCTTCCTCAGGACCCCTTTACCCTCAGGGTCAAAGACTTTAAACGCATTGAGGATGGTCTCTTCAGGATCAGCACCTGGGCACATTAAAACAGCACTGAAACACATTCGCATCAATTCTGAGTTCACAACTCAGATGCGGTTTTTAATTGGCCAGCCAGTTTTGTTCTTTTTTTAAAAAATTCTTTTGTTCTTACCTTTCAGCTTCTCGCCGAACATGGTGAGGAAGACGGTGAAGTTGATCGGGCCGGGAGCTTCTTTGAGCATGTCATCGAGCTCTTCTTGTTTCACATTCAGACGTCCTGCAGCGCCAAATGGTAAACGTGAACGCGCGGCACAAGCAGACCGAGTAGACTGAAGACTTTGAGGGTTTCTTTTATTGGTGCCCACATACCTAAAGCGGCAAAAGTGTCCCTCAGATCGTTCTTGTCGATGAAGCCGTCTCTGTTCTGGTCCATGATGGTGAAGGCCTGAGATCAGAGCACAGAAAAAAGGCACCAAGAGTCACAAAGAAAAATCTCAGCTCAGTTTTACTTATTTGTTCTTCCCTTGAATTTTTGGTTGGCCATATTTATACATGAACACTGTTTAGTATTTATAATGCTGGACTTTTTATAATGTCCCCCCCTCCCCTCAACCCTCAGATTCAGTCTGGCATCCTGGGCATGCCCCGCAGTTCATCCGCAGCCTAATCGCTGATGACAAAGTCTGGATGTCTGGGCACCACTGTCCCTCATACCAACATACCACAAGCCTTACTGCTGTCAAGCCAGCGAGCAGGAAAACAGACAGGTGTGCATACTGCCACACTGAACAATGCAAATGGAAAGACAAAGAGAGCAAGCGGAGACCTCTCTGTTTAATCTCTGCAGTCTTTTTAATGCAGAAATACCTGAATCATTGCACTCAACATTGTGAGCTAACTCGCATATTAATGCACTCTTTCCAATATTTCTCAGTCATTCTGAGCCAAAGGGAAATCCATGAAATGGAAAGTGGTTTCAGCAGCATTCACCTCTTTGAATTCCTGGATCTGGGCCTGCTCAAACATGGAGAACACATTGGAGTTGGCTCCCTCTGCTGCCCTCTTCTTGGCTTTTTTGGGGGCCTTTTAGCAAAAAGAAAGGAGAGATGAAGCAGAAACTACATGCTTTTTAAAGGTAAAAGTGCATGTCAGAAGATATGAATAAATAGGATTGTACACCTTTATAGGAAAAAAGTGGAGTAAAAAGCAAAAAGAGTGACTAAGAAACAATAAAATAAAAAATTTAATTCATCACAATAATTGTGGTCATAAATGCTGTACAGGTGAAATCCTATTATTTTCCTCGTGAAAAGAATTGCAGCATCCTCAGAGCCTTAAGACACACCTGCCCTTGCACCAACAAACACTTCACGCACACACACACATGCACTTATACATGCACAGTGCATAGACTTACCATGGCTGAGCAGCTGGGAGGTCAGACCAACAATGATGCCAGTGAACAATGGGGAGATTGTGGGTGGCCTTTTGTAGCCCGCAGCCCTCCGCTCCACTGGATGATATTTATAAACTATGGCCTCTTTAGGAAGTGACAGGTAAATGATGCTTCATACAGCATATACAGTATCGCATGCTTGCAAAAGACGTGTACACACACACTCTCGTACTCCGCTCTCCCCGCGAAGTCCTGATTGACATTGGACGAAGAGAGTGGAATAACTGGTCTAGAATATCAAGAGGAGACTGAAGGTGAAAGCACTTAATCGCTTTAAACAACCCTTCATCCACAGACCATTGTCTTGACTGTATGAACTACTGACTGCAATTCTTTCAGATGAATGATATAGTAAAAACAAAATGCAGTTTGTCTATACTCCATTCTTTTCTTTGTGTAAAACAGATCGCTTTCCCTTAATAGAAGCATAATGAACAAAAGTTCTTGTATTTATGAAAGCTGAACATTAGGATAGCCTTAGTTTGATCAATCATAAATAAATGTGACTAATGAAGATATACCTGTGTGACATACTATTCTTAATTATAGCTATAGGTTATTCAAAGGTTTATATTTTATATGAGTAGAGGTTCATGTAGCCTATGAAGTTCTGTCCGCCTCTTTTGCAGTAGTTCTGACAGGTTTGCAACCCTTTACATTAAAAAATATATATATATATATACTGTATTTATCCAGTGGGAATGAAGCTGACAGTCCTAGTGAATTAAAGCAATTAGAATTTGGAGACTGAATTCAGTCTCTTTCTAACAAAAAACCATAAACCCTTAATTTGATATTCTGATCTATGTGCCACTCATTTCTTATCCCCATTTGATAAAAGGCATGAGAGTGCTTGAAAATCACCAGCTCATTAAGTGTAATTTACTGACCTGTCAGGTCTGTGTTAGCGCCAGCCTTTCTCACATGCTTCTTCACATCTTTGGCACTGGGTTGCCTTGGCCAGACAAAGCTGTGCTATACAGCATGGCAGAGCAGGCACAGTACCCTTCATTTGAATCACATAATTCATTCTAGAAAAGGTAAATCCACTTGCTGACATTTAAGGCAAAATGTCAGATTTTCTCTACTCAAGGCTCTGCCCCCACCCCACAAAAAAAGATTTGTTAAATATGAGATAATGAGGGGAAATGAAGGAAGGCTCAGCATCAAATGGTGTCTTGTCTTCTTCATACTGGTGATAGCATTAGAGCTTGTAATACTAAGCTCATGGATGTCAACAGCTGTAGGTGCGACATACTGTGAGAGACACTGAACACGTCCTTACAGTGTTTCTCCCTGCACCATTAACAAGTCATCCTATATCACTCGGGGCTCTCGGGTCAAGAAAAGTGGCCGCGTGAAAATGAGCTGAATGAGCCGAGGTTGGGAGGTTACTGGTCTAAATAAACAGAGGTGCTGAAAGCCTCCTCGCACTCGGTCGTCTTAATGTTAAATAGATCGCAGTGGACGAACCAACAGCAGATGTCGTCGGTGTCGTCTCACAGCGCAGTGTGTACGGCGTGCGCACAGAGGACACAATCAGATGGTTAACCCACGACGCAGATGCTATTGTTAAATAAAGGTTTCTTCTTCAGCGCCTCTCAGATCAAGCAGCCGCTGCAGCTACTGTGACTGGAATGGCAGGCTGAGTGCTGGGATCAGACGCCTATAAATAGATGAAACCTTCTCCAACACAATGGATGGGGACAAATGGCCATGTCGCTGGCTGTCTTGAAATAGAGAAGGTAAATGCTTCAGATGTGATCATTTTATAATGAGTCTCCATGTAGAGATGCAGTTAAAATAACTGTTTGAAAATGCAGTAAAGAGACAGACGAGCCCAACAGAAGGAGACACATTTGAAGTGAAATGCAATGATTATAATATTTAATACTCTGTGACAAAATCTCTACAGGAGAACGCTAATTAAACATTTGTTAGCAGACATCAATATCATATCCAGCGTTACAGCATTATGATTCAGGATCATGTGAATGAAAATACAAATTTAAAATAATATAAAAATAAAATCAAATACGATGGATAACCCTTTTGTACAGAGTACTATAGAGAGCAGTAAACATGTGCAATCTGTAGCATTTGGTGCTTTTTCTTTTTGTTGTTGTTGTTGAACACTGAGACCAATAAATCAGCTGTATCTTCTTGGCTTAAATACATTCAGGAAGCTTTTTAACATCTAAAAATAACCATAGTGGACTTAAAGGTGAAGAAATCCTCCTAGTGAGTGCCATAGTGTTGAAAGGCAAACTGGGCAAGTTATAGTTTGGCATCTCATCTGTTTACATTCAAAAAACATTGCTAAAACCCACAAATATCCTATTTCTGTACATCAGATCATGATATACAGAAATAAAGCGATCTCAGCCACGTGAACCAAATAAATGTGGATTTATTTTAGCATTTGTTCTGATTGGACTGGATGTTTTAACTTGCCAAGAATGCCTTAATAAAAAAAATAAAATAAAAGAGAGATTCAGAAATTATTAAATTATGTGTGAATTTACTGTGCAAATAGATGAGAGTTAAAAGATAGAAGATATCATTCACGTGCTTTGCTGTTAAAAAAAAAAAAAGAAAAAAAAAGTAGAATAAAAATATAACCCAAATGAGGCAGAAGCAGAAGACAACACCCCGTTTCATTTTCGATTTATATATATATCCATGCCATTAACGGATCAGAGAAAAAAAAAAAAAGATTATTTTCATCTTCACTTTAAACAGTTTTGGGTTATATACACAATAACAGGGGACAGTGTACAAAAAGAAATGCTCACTATGTTTTAAGCTTCAAACATGATCTTTTTTTCCCTCCCGTCATTTAGTTCAGCACTGAGGTTTTGCCTTTGACAGATGGAAGTGCATACACGTGTTTGAGATACAATCACTCACTTGATAAAGGACATTTGGACATTAAAAGAATACTCATCGGACATTCAAGAGGACACGCTGTCACTTGTTGTTGTTTTTTTTTCCTTTAACAAAAATAGACACGGCTTATCCAGCCTTGAAATTCCTTCTTAATATATATAAAATTATGTCTCGTCTATTTACAGTCAGATAGCGTTCTGAAGGTTTAGAAAGGTCCTGCTCCATTGCTGCTGGGGACTGTGGGTAGTGCAGTTTTAGTGTGGTTCTACAGAGTGGATTCTTCAGGGATGGATTGTTTATTAATTTTGATTCAATTTATTCATGCTCCAGCCAAGTCCAGCCAGCATTACTGACTGAGGACTGAGCTGAAAATGATTGTAATTAGCCAATAATGATTGTGTGTTAACGTGTGAGCACAGGGCTGGAGCCAGAAGTAGTACTCAACGTTACAATAGGTGATCTGCTACACATTTGCCCTGACCTGTAACGACTGTGGACAGCATATGTGGAAAGGAGCCACTTGTGTTAATGCTATTTTGAGTAAAAATCTACCATTTTTCATGAATGACTAAGTATGCAGGCATCACTTGCTATGGCTGTGCTTATCTATTGTACTTAATGTTTTCTGGAATTAAATGAAGCAAGCCAAACCCACAATGCGTAGTCTTAAGTTGAGAACTAAGCTCAGATTTTCTTTGTAGAAGAAGAAATTATATCTAATTACTAATCCCTACTCAGGGTAGAGAACACATGCTCGAACGCATTGCAAAAAAACCCTGCTCAGGTTGTTAATATGGCATTTTGTTGACCTTAAAAAAAAAAAACCCCAAACCTGATACTAATGACATCTCTTTGTTTATCTGGTTCTCGCTACGTTCTGACAGCTACGGTTGTTTTCCTCTGTGGGTTTTTCAGTTTGGATATCAGGCAAAACAGATGTGTGGCAGTGTTTCATCATGAGTTGGTAACATTCTCACTGGTTCTCTGCTACATCTTCTCTCTTTTCAAAGATGAACTTCTCCTTCCACAGTGGGTATGAGGCTCTTTTGTCCCTCAAACAGATGACTGATCCCACACCTGTAGGATTAAACCACCAACATGAAGTTAGGGTAATACACAGATAAGCACCATCAGTGAGATAACTGTATTCATTTGAGGCGTGTTGACTGAAAGTCAAAACATACACTATTACAAGAACTACACTAGACTAAGAGCACACAGCCATGACAGCTGGTCTTTCCAAGTTAAGTACAATTGAAGTGTAAAGAAAATCCACATTATAAACCACAGCTGAACATATTTAAAAGACCATATGATGCTGTAAGATTTAAAAAGTCTGCAAAGGTGGGGCAATAAACAGCAAACATCTACAGAATCTTTTGACAAACCTTGTTAACAGGGTTTATGGGTGTGCGTCCAGAGCCAGTATGAAGCCTTTGACGCTCTTCGAAACGTCCAGGGGACCTCTCCCTACGAACATCCATCATCCGGCCAGGGGAGCGGTCCATGCGAGGGTCGGCCATGGCCCTGCCTGGGGAGCGCTCTAACCGGGGGTCTGCCATGGCCCTGCCAGGAGATCCCCCTATCCGGCTTTCCAGCATTCGGCCAGGAGACTTCTCTCTCTCCAGTGGACGGCTGGGGGACTTGTCCCGCCGAAATTCTGTGCGAGCCTCTCTGTAACGGTGGGGCGTGCCTGGATCACCGTGGACTAGAGGATTGGCTGCCAGCCTTTTAGAGATGTGCTCATTGTAGGAAGGAGGCCCACGCTTGTTGGGACTGTCAGGAGGAACCGTGGTTAAAAAAAAAAAAAAAAAAAAAAAGGACATGGAGTATTGGGCAAAGGAAAATGTTTTTTTCTCAGATCATGGGCTTAGCTGGCACTGTGGGACTCGGGTCTCTCAGAAGATGTGGTGAGATTGATGGTCTTACAATCAAGCTGATTTAATAAGCTAATATACAGAACACTGCTGCTTGTAATGAGGACAGACTGAACGTATAAACTCAATTTGGTTTCCTAAATAAGAGTGGATTCTGTAACTGACAACAATTACTGTAGAATAAAGCTTTGAATTGCAAAGCACGGTTGTCTGTAAGCATCAATACAGTAACAGACCAGTCTTAAGACATAAAGGGAAGATGTCAGTTTTTATTCAAAATTTCCTTTCTACATTTGACATAAAGCATTTTCAAATATAATTCTGGTAAAATAAAGAATAACAAACAAGCGTGTATTTCTTAAGATCTGTGACAGATAAAAAATGAACTCTTCCTCCTGCAAAAAACAAAATGATGGTGTTACTCGCCCATTTTAAAACGAGTTCAAACATTTGGGCCAAACTTTAACGATCACCACTGTAGATGCCAAACTGTGCCCCTCGGTGCCAGCTACGCCCAATGACTCATTAACACCAGTGTACACAGAATAGAAGAGTGCAGTGTGCTTAGAAATCTCCCTCTATATACATAGTCTGACCTACAATCCTATTTAATAGTATGGATGATATGCAAAATATAAATCAAAACATGCAGTAATTGCAAATGATCTAAATTTTATATTTAATTGGAAATGGTCCAACATATCGGCTGTTGGCCATAAGAAATCTGGTTGCTTTTTTGACAAATACATGCCGATTTTAAACTTGATACATAGAAGAGAAAACTGAAGAGGCATGTTGCACACTATGTAACGTCACATCTTCAGTTATTGCAAATTTGAAGATGTTTTCCCATTCTTGCTTAATCTAGACCTTCACTTAATCAACAATTCAACGTCTCCTTTGCTGTATTTTTCTTTTCACAATGCATCCAATGTTTTTCAGTGATTGGCAGGTCTGGACTGCAGGCCAGTTTAGCACCAAGAGTCTTTTTCTGGAGAGTATGTGGTTTGGTATCGTCTTGCTGAAATAAGCAAGGCTTCCTGAAAAAGGATGTAATCTTGATTGAAGGTTAATGGTGCCTTCACAGTGCAACTTAACAATACCAAGTGCACTAATGCACAGTTATACCATCATGGGATGCTTGCTTTTGAACTGATAACAAGCCAGACTGTCCCTCAACTCCACAGCATGGAGGATGTGGAGTGATTTACAAAAAGAATCTCAAACTTTGGTTGCACAGACCACAGGGCCATATTCTACTTTGCCTCCATCATCTTAAAAGAGGTCAGATCTGAACAAAGCAGCAGCTTTTCTGGATCTTGTTTAAATAAGAGCTGCATGGTAGAGTTTTAACATGAATTTGTAGATGTATTAAATATTTTTATAGTTTACATAATTTGCAAATCATTGCATTCTGTTTTTAAAGTTTTATAAAGTATCTTAACTTTTTATTTTTGGAAACTAGGAGGGAAGTAAGGAAGGTCAAATTTGAACTAATTAATGACCAAGTAAGACGCTCAAGTAAACTGAGAAATACATAAATCAAGCACAGTTTTTTATGTTTTACTTTTATCTTAAGACCTGGGGGGTTTTGCCTTACAAAAATATTATTCATACAAAATATTAGATTTTTACTTTTTCCAACTGGCTATTTTTTATTCCCTGTAATAGACAAATGAGGACATCTATTATCTCTATGCATGCCAAAATAAAATGGTTTAAAATTTGTAAATGTATACTATAAGTATCAAATCAACCAACACACAATATTAGAAATCTGGCCACAGAATTGATAATAGTGATTCAGTAAGTGACAGAAAGACACATTTCAGTGAAATGTCCCTTTAATTCTCAAGAGAATTGTAGCAAATAGAAGGTGGCTGGCAGATGGTCTTTAATAGCATCTGTGTGTCGTTACCTGCGTCCAGAGCCGTTACGCTGCAGATCGCCTCCACCATCTTGGCTTTGGACAAGGTTGCCCTTGCAGCAAATGACCCGAAGTTTGTTCTGGTAGGATGAGGCCAGGTATATGGCCCCAGAGGAAATGGCTGGGCCAAGGTAGCGTGGGTTTGGGATATCCAGATGTGCATATGAGTGAGGACTGGAAAGAGAGAAGAGAAAAAAATAAAAATAAAATCAGATGCCCAAACAGCCGTGGCAGTGACAGAACTTGTGTGGGGAGGACTCGATAAACTGTTTAAAAACCAGAGAACAATCTTACCCAAGAGCAGCGTGTCCCTGAATCTCAATGACATCCAGAGAGTTGAAGTAGGTCACAAATAAGTAAGGTTCTCTATAGGCTGAAGTAAGGAAATAGAACTGGTTAGAAAAACAAAGAAACAAACAAACAAAAAAACAAGGAAATTTTCTGGGGGGCTTTTTCCACCAGAAAGGAAAGTGAGGAGAGAGACTGGAGGAAGACACAGCAAAGAGTCCTGGGTCGGACTTGAACCTCGGCCGCTCATCCATGTCAGCTAAATGCAGATTTTCACTTACCAAATGAGAGAGGCAGACGGCTCCATTTGATATCCTCACTTCTACTTCTGCGTCCGTAAGCATCCACAAACACACCAAACTCTGCAAAAATCAAAAGTAGTTCTTCAAATTTGCCACATAATGTGCAACCAAAAACAAAAAATAACAATAATTGTAGAACTAATTAGAAACTGCTTGTCAAATACAATTTCTCACACAAACTGTTACATTTTTGTTTATCCACTAGTTTGGGGATGTGTATACACAATCTACCGAGCGGGTTTCCCCACACAAATAACTGTCTAACCATGGAAACAGAGCAGGTATTCATCCTTCTGTGGAGCCGTGGTGACCTGGATGATAGAGATGGGGAAGCTGTGTGAGGATGCCGCGAAGACAGCTGAAGCTAGCGTCACATCGTTTTTATCCAAGAACTCTGCAGAGAGAAATCATTAGTATCATTAAGCTTGTTCAGGTATGAATCTTGGAACCCAACAGAGACAGAATCACACTCGAGTTGACTTTGCTGGAGCACCATCTGGTTGTCAAGAAATAATATCAAAGAAACAATAATGCTGTATGTGACATACCTTCCAGTACATACTGCTTCATCTCAATCTCATAGAACTTGTTGGTGCCGATAATGATACTGTAGCCAGTGAAGTGAATACAGCTGCAAGGCTCTGATGTCTCAATCTCCTGCAAACACAAATAAAAGTTCAACAGTGCCACTCTTTTAAAACTCATTAATCCCAGAAGCAAAAAAAGAGTCTCTACATTTCCTAGAAAAACAGCGTCTCTCCACTGTTAGCTGTTCACTTTTAATGCTCATTCACCTTTCTGATGCAGAACTTGTTTAGGCCTTCATTATGTCGCAGGATTGTAATCTTATTAGGCATAGCAGCACAAATACAGATCCCATTATCAATCTGTAAAAAAAAAAAAAAAAAAGAACAACTCTGAAATCAGACAGTCCATAACACAATGCAATTACAGTGATGTTCAGCTTGTTAACTCTGACTGAATCACAGTCTAGTAGGATTCTGCTCCCTGTAAGTTACAACCTGACTCACCTTTCCGGAGGAGAACAGGTGGCATCCTTTGACTGTCTCAAAGATGAAGGGGTTGAGGTCAGGCTGAGCTGGGAGATGGGACTGTGACAAAGACTGTTTCACCTTCTTGATCTCTACCAGACACAGTGCCCTCTCCTCCCCTGAATGACACAAACACGCCAAGTATGGGATATGCACATCATCTTCGTTTACTTTAGTGCATTCATATGGCATTACTTCTGGCAGTACATATTACAGTTTCTAAAAGATGAAACCATAATGTGATTTTATATGTTACAATACTGTCCAGCTGAAACAGTGTACAAGCGCAGATAAATTATGTGGCATATATTGAAAATCTTACTAATGTGATAAATATAGAAAATAATATAACAAGATAACTTCAGTATAATGGCCTCCATTTACTGACCAGTGATCATCAGCAGCTTATCAAGCTCCTTCAGGATCTGGATCTGGAAGACGGAGGTCAGGCCCGGGATGTGTGTCAAAGAGTTCTTTATCACGTTCAGAGCGTACAAACCCTCCTCAGAACCAACCAACACAATCTGAGAGAAAGGACAACAAGATCACAAGAGCTTTAGAAAAGAAAAGAAGAAAAAGAAAAGAAAGCATGATAGCAAACTAGTTAGGTTTTTGACTGTGTTTATGCTGTCACCTGGTCAGTGAGAGGCAGAGTGCAGTTGATGTCTAGACGGTCGTCCCCCTCCAGCTTCAGCAGAGAATTGCCCAGAAGTTTCTATTAAGAGAGAGAAAGAGAAATATGGAACAGGGGAAGGAGGAGGCAGATTAAGATTTCCTGCAGATCAGGTGCTTTAGCAAGACAAACTAACAACAGGAATGCCAGCCAGAATGCTGCCACAAAATAACAACAGCAACATAACATTAAATGTGCCTCATAATTTAGGCAAATCTGGCGTCCAAATGAGCTAAAAGTGAAAGAGGCCACGGCAAAACTGCTAGCCTGAGGGAGAGAAAGAGAGAGGGTGGGAGAGAGAGAGCGGGAAGGGCTTCTGTCCAAGTCTTTTCTGTTTAGATAGATGCTCACGAGCAACACTAACAGAAAATTTCAGGCCCAGGGAATACATTTTATGTTGTTTAAAACAGAAACGCAAGATCAAAATGAGCTATGTTTATCCACTGACAAATTCTTATATCATATTTCTAATTTGAGGACATACTGCATTTTGTTGACAAGTGGTCCTGGTACATAAGCAAGATAAAACCCTCTAAGTTGATATATTCTGTGACTGCAAATGTGTTCTGTGGAGAGTGGCTCTTTGCCCTCACCTCATCCATTAAAATCAACAATCAAGCACAAACTCAGCAAATACCACAGTGCTACTTTTCCAGCAACTTTGGCCCTGAGGCTTTAATCGCTGAACATTAGTGCCTGACCTCACTAATGTTCTTGTGGTTTAGTGGGAGCAAAACTCCTCAGCTAGCTTGCAAAATCTTAGCGTTAGGTGTGCAGTTGTAGTCAAAAGTCAAAACTGTTCAATAACATACAGCCTCTAAAAAAAGATGCAAGGCTGTGCAAATTATACATAAATAAGGATGGAATGATTTGGAAGTCATCTCAACCCTTCATCTAATTTAAAATAGTATAAAGATAACATATCAAAGTGTGAATCTGGGGGGGTATTTTGAATTTGATGCCAGCAACAAAAGTCTGAAATAGTTATGGAGCTTTAGTAAGAAAAAAAACCCTCAACAATATTTAAATAATTGCCAACAGGTCAGTAACATGACTAAGGTTTTAAAAAATATATATATATGAGAGATGGATAACAGAGAAGAGAGAAAAAACATGAAAAATCCCTTTAAACAAGGAAACAAAAACAAGAATGCTGCATATGGCGTAAAGAAGAGAGGGGGAGAAAAGTTGCTGGCATTAATTCAAAATGTTTTGAAAAAGCAAAAAACATTGTCTTCTGTCTTATTTACATTTTACACACTATATGCTGTACATACAGTATGGATGTGATGTATCTAATCAGCTGCCACAAGCTGTATGTTCAACTTTCAAATGCATATGTAGTGATACAAAAATAATACTTTTTGGGAATGCTGAAATATTTTTTTAGGAAAATTTTCACTCAGTTTCCAAGAGTTTCTTCTAAAACTGCAAGAAACACAGAAGTGCCAACAGCATATAGCTTCACACTGAAGTGAAGATTAAGGAGATCAAGGTGCTCAAGGTGTGTGAGTGTGTGTGTGTCATATTTCTGGGAAGGGGGCTTAAGCAGTGCACGGGCTTTGCAGAATCATGCATGACATAGCATAGGACACCAAGTAAATGGTGCACAGCAGTCTATTCACATCCATGCACTATATAAGTTTATGTGTGAATACACACACCATGTTCAGTAACTGATTCTAGGACTGCACTATAGAGCATCAGTGTCATGTATGTACAGCTACTGCATGCTCAGTCAATCGGTTGACTGAAGCTCAAGCATTCGTGCAGCTACTTACTGTACCTGAACCAGAGGGGACAGGTTCTTCTGTCTTTTAGAAACACCTGCCTATAGTATGATTCACACAACCGAGTTGAATGGAGATAGACACACATACAGAGTATAGTCATATAAACAAAAAAAAGACAATGACAACATGACAATGATGACAAACACAAGACGTGGATGTTGAGAACATGCAGAGAGAGAAAGAAGGAGGGAGAGAAGAAGAAGTGAAGGCACTGGCTGATGTTTAATGGAAGTACTCAATATTATTTTACCCAGTTTTCACACTAAATGATACAAACCAGCCTTTGATTCAGTTGCTCATTGAAATGAGCCTAACAACCAAGCTCATGCTGTATAAAGGAGGCAACATCTCAGATACCCTACAGTAAGCCTAAAATATGAACCCTATCAAGCCTGAAAGAAGGAAACATAATACTTACAGCATCAGCATCCACTTTGTCTCTAGATCCACGACTACCAGCCACCACAGACTCCAGTACAGCCACCCAGCGCTGCTTGTCAGGGAAGCTAGGAGCCATGAAGTAGAGGGACTGGCCAGGCCAACATGTGGTGTGGGGATGCGATTCCAACTTCAGCACATATGGGATGTCTATGTGTAGACATAAAAAGATGGATCAGTTCACTCCACTGCTCGCAGCTTAGTTTCACAGCTGAGCAGAACCATCAACATTTTGCAGTATTTTGGGATTAAAAATTTTAGACAGGACAGGTAAATCCAAATCAAAATTTGGGGAGAGGATGATACACTTAAAATCCTACAACAAATTGAGTATACAAGGATTAGCTAGTATTGATCCAGTACCTGACTTGGCAGTGTTGATGAGCTCAGAGGCTCCAACGGCTCCATGGACAGTCACCTCTCCATCAGGCAGATAGAGTTCAAACTCCTCCTCAGCCTTCACAGAGTCTACAGGAAAAAAATAAATAAAATGGGGGATTTTACTGAATTCAGCAATCTTGATCTACATGGCAACATTCATTACATAGTTAAATTATGAAACAAAGCCTCTTTAAAGACTGGATCAATAATTTTTTAAAGTAATTTAGGAAAAATATTAAATAAATAAAAATAAATAAATGAGGTACTGACCTTCTCTGGGCTCGGTATCATAGATGGACACTTTGGTTCCATCAAGCACCACATATTTCCTCTCCCATCCTTGTTGGCCACGCTTGCCATTTCTATATGAGCAAACATGCAAATACAAACCCTAGAGTCAATGCTGCGTGCATAACATTCTGCATATATTCCAGACAGCAGTAAGGACTTATATAATTACCTAGGCTGCTTCATCCATCCTTCCAAGCGAACATGCCCACTGGCCTCTTTGACCTGCAGTGCAGGTGAGTTTGCCTTTTCTCGGCACAGAGCCTCTGAAAAGTGAGTGGCATACTCAGCTGGCAGACCACAGGTGGCCGGAAGACATGGTGAGCATTTGGGATGGCAAATAGTGTGGCACTCTGCAATGAGACAGAGAGAGGGATGAAAAATGCTCACTGGATTTATAGTGAAGAGTTCTTTAGCATGCTCAATCTCATCATTACAGCAGGACCTAAATGTCAGACTTGTGCTTGAGAAAGCAAGAATACAGAGTTGTAGGGATTATCACTTGAAAAAGATCAAAATGCTATCTATCGGTATTTCATTTGTATTACTGTACATATGAAATGAGGAAGGGTACTGTGTTTTTCTGCATTGGACGTGTGCTTCTTCACTGTTCTACAGTACTGGTATCGGAATGCATCAAACTTGCACATATTTTCTAGGCCTCATAACAGTTGGAAGACAACTCTGATTCCACCATGTGATGGCGATGCTACAATAACTATTTCCAGTATTTTTTGTTAAAGCTGGCCAATAATGTATCCTCTGAAATATTTTCACATTCAGTCTGCCCAGCTACAGTGCAGGATACAGACCTAGACAAGTGGCAGCTTGCCGTCCAAAATGCACAGTGTCCAGGCAGACGGCACACTTGGCAGCCCTCATGTTGAGGCCCACAGTGAAACGATGAGGGATGTTGTGGTGCATTCTTTCTTTCACACGACGACCAAACTCTATAAAGCAGTATAAGTAGGCAGTGAAAGGAGGCATAGTCATTTAAAGTCTTAATCACTTCAGAGTTAGCAACAACTGAATGAGATCCAGCTCTTTGAAGCAGTATGAGACAATCCAAATAATGAAGTATTTTTTTAATGCAGATATTGGATATAAATAGAAGCTCAAGTATTAAAGTAGTTGTCTAGAATTGGATTGTGCATGCCAGTGAGCATGGGATGTATTAAAATGTTTTAGGTGAAAAGGTACCTGTCCTACCATATGCTATCTAAATCATGACTCCAAAAATGATGCAGAAAAAAAAAAAAAAAAGAAACCAAACAATCATAGGAAACTTGACCATTAAAAAAAAAAGCCTTTGGTCAAGCTACAATTAGCCAATGGACAAGAAGACAGATGTATAATACAGCAATGAGCATGTGTGCACAGTTGACCATGCGCAGCAGATGAGCATGTGTGTGAGAAGACACACTGTAGTGACTGCTAACTTACTTTCAAATGTGACCCTCCTCTTTTCTGTGAGGAGCAACAGGAAAAAGACAGAAAGGAGAGCTATCTAACAATAGCTAAGTGAAACCAAAAAAACATGGACAATAAGGAGCCTGAAACACAAAGCAAATCCAACAAAGCCAGGCTAACTGCTCTCTAATGAATGTAGACAAATCGTTGTTTTAGGCTGCTAGGCTGTAGGTAAATCTACACTAAAAGCTACAGCAGCTTTCTGCAATTACTCGCACATATAGAAGAAACACCTTCTCTATCACAAAAATTGCTGTATTCATAGCCTCATCAATAATTTGGAAAATATGAACACAGTTTTTATCATTGTTTGATCCTTTTGGAATTTTCTACAGAAGCTTTTTAGGTGGTTTGTTTCCACCTTTGGATGTGATTTACTGAGCAGGCTACACAGCTATGACATACAGTATGCAGCAAATGTTCAGTTTCCATGGTGATCAACACCATAAAAAATATAATTTAGCTTTGTGATGGTGGAAAGCCTGGATTAAAACCAATGCTAACTGCCTGATCCACTGTTGCTTTGCTTTGTGAGACAAGAAGGATTACAAAGTTAGCTGGATAAATGCAGTGAATGAAAACTGAAACAATGTTCTTTGTTCCTTTACGTCAGTTCTGGGCTTAACATGTTCTGAGAACAGTTATCCAACTTTATTCCACTTCATAATCCTGCTTTGTGAAACTGGTCATAGGTAAAACACATAAAAACACACAACGTAAACAAGACAAGTGATCAGGGAGTCCATTTATTAGCATAAGGTGGAATGCTCCTGGAAGAAAACTGTACAGCTTCAAATTGGGAATCTAAGGTTCAAATTCAGCTGCATTTGTTTGTATTGTATGTTCGTTTATTAGTCTGTGTGTCAGACTAACCTTCAGGTGTAGAAGTCTCCTTGCAGCGGGTGGAGGGGTTAAGCAGGCTGCTGGGGTTGGGCTGATGTTCTGGGGATTTGACAATGGCTGACATGAGGATTTGATGTCGAGCCTGGGCTGGTGTGGAAGGAGCTATATGGTCCTGGGCTTTGAAATGAGCCGCTGTATCAAAAAAAGCACATAAAACAATGCTTTTAAATTGAAAATGTTTGAATTACCAACAACAAAAAAGAAGCACAAATATATTCTCAGTTGAACTTTATGGGACTTGGATCATGTGAGATGCTGCTAAGCCAACTGTGGAAAAGGTGTCTGGGTATAGAAGAGGATTTTCTTGGCTGACTTAAGCTGCAGGCTTTTCATTTTTGGTGGTAGGAGTTTGGAAGGAAAAACAGTTATATGCAAGAAGAATCTCTTTGCAAAGACTGAAGGGTTTACTACAGGATAGTTGCATGTGTTTGAACAGTTGCTCCTTTCTTTTGGATGATCACAATCCAGGGTTGGCTACTTAAAATATTCTAAGAGCTGACAGATTTTTAACCTTGCTACATTGACAGTTCAGGAATCACCACACCAATAAATGCTATAATGATACAAAACAGACTCATCTATCTGGTCAAGCAAAATTTCTGTCCCTACCCTCTTCTCTGAGGGATCGCAGCTCTATCCTCATCTTCTGCAGAGCTTCTTCCAGCTCTGCGCACCTTGAACGCTCCTTCTCCAAAGCCAGTTTCATGTCGCTGTACTGCATTGGAACTGCCGGCTGGGCTTGTGGAGCTAGTGCTCCATTAGTTGTGGTGCCCACATCCTCCCGCCGCCGCCCAAATATACCCTGTTCAGAGAGAGAACGGTACTCAATTGCTTTACCTTGAAGCTGATTATTAATCTAACATGGCTTGTACATAGATTTTGTAAATATTTTCCCACACCTTCTTTTTTTTAGTGGGTTGGTCCATTTTGGCCTGAAGGAAGTCAATGAGTTTAGTCTGCTGGGAGATGGTCCCCTCCATCTTCACCTTCTCATGGGAATATACCGCCTGCAGGCAGGAAAACAGAAGCTCAGAGAAGGAAATACTTCTGAAGACAGCTATGAAAAGATTTTCCGCTGGGATTATATGATTTAAGATTACTCTATCCTTGTTACCTGCCACCATCACTATTTTAATATCCAGCTGGGACTCCTTCTCCCTGGAGACCACAGTATTTTATTTTATTGCAGAATACTGCACTGAGCACCTGTATATTCTCCAGCTGGTACTCCAGATCGGTTCTCTCTGTCTTCAGCATGTCGGTTTGGTCCAGAGCATCCTGCAGACCCTGGGTCAAACGGAAAATGTGGCTCTTCTGGAGGTCCATCTGCTGCTGGAGTTTTGCTTGCTGCATGGACACCAGCACACAGATATTTTTGGTACAGTTGGCTAACAGCAGTAATAGAGTAACAGTGATAACATAACAACAACAAATAACCTAAATCTACTGAACATGTGTACAATTATCATGCAGGTTAGTTGAATTTCACTTTCTACCTCTTCCATCAGCCTTTGTTTCAGTTCTCTCTCTGTCTCCAATTTCTGCTGTAAGCTGCGGGCATTCATCTCCAGCATGGCATGCTTCTTCTCCAGATCATTGAGCTGTGAGAACATGTGAGTGTGTGTTATTCTCTAATTCATTCTAGCTACAAGTCTGGCCATATATTTGAAAGACTGAAGCTGGGGTTAAAGTTAGTTCATGGATGACAGACTCACAGTATCAGACAGACTTTCAGCCTTCAGTCTTTGCTCCTTCAAAGCCTGTTGCAAGGCCAGGATCTCAGCTTTATGCTCTTTGACTGCCAGTTCTACTGCCTGGCGGGACTCAGTGCTACGCTGGTCTGCACGCAGCCTTTGAACACCACAATAACAAATGTTTCTGATGGTTAAATACTTTATAAATGGAGCTGATAAACAAAAATGACCTTTTATATAATAAGTGCTTGTATAAATTTAGGAATGTTACCTGTTCTGCTTCTCATTGTCCAGCATTCTTTGAAGGTCTCTGGCGCGTCTCTCGGCTTGGCTTTTTTCATCCTCTAGAGCTGCTCTCCAAGCCTCCCACTGCCTCTCCTTCTCCAGCAACTCATCGTTTAGGGACTCCAGCTCCACCACCTGCTCCTCCAACATGCTGCATGTGGTCTTCAGTGTCTCAATGTTCTGAGAGCATAAATGAAATAACAGACTGAAGAGAACATCTTTCCCACCGTTTGGCAATACCACGTGATTGTTGTCTCTATGCATTTTCACTGACAGCACATGATGCAAGTATTATGATACAATGATTTATGATGCACGATAATACTTTGGCCTTGAGCATGAATATTTCAGGCAAATGATACAAATAAACTGGGTTTTAAAAAAAAAGGGTATTCTAAATAGTTACTTTTATTTATTTATTTATTTTTAATCAAAATTGAAATTGAAAATATATTGCTGACAATATCTAAGCAACTAATGTATCTTTCCAGCCCATCTACTGACCTGTGGTAAGCTGCTAATCTTTGAATTTAGGTTTAGTCTCTCAGGAATACGCTCCTTTCTATGAATCTGATGATATCAGATGGTTTCAGCACTGTATGTGAACGGCACACAGGTGACAGAAGACACTGACTAAATGCATTTAGTGGTCAGAGGCACTGGACAGCAGCAGAAACCATCCATGACACTGTGCAACAGTGGTAACTTCATTAATGACTTATAATAAAACATGGTGACAAGACTGTACAGCAAATTACACTGTGTACACTGCTTCAAACAGCTGAGCCACACAGACTCACAGTTTATAAGCTAGTTTAATATTGTCTGATCTGTTTACCAACACCGTGTTGTAATGTTTATGGAAGCGTTCCCATAACTACTAGAATATAGCCCCTCTAGTTATTAAAGTAAGTATAAAAATAGAACAGTCTTGTTCAGAAAAATCTGATCTAATATATGAGGCGTTACTTGGTACGTGTCACTGTCATATCTCACCTGTAAGTGCATAAAGCAGGCTCATTCAATCAGTGAAGCCAGGCACATTAACATAAAAATGATTCATGTCTGCATAACAGCGACACTGAACAAATTTTTGAGCCAGCAATTTTGTGTATTCCATGTCTGAAAAAGGGCTTTTGTTACCTGTTTCTGGTTGTTGAGGTGCATCTCACGGTCAGCCACCTCCCTCCTCAGGCGGTCCACTTCCTGGCTGAGCTGTAGCCGATCCTCCCTCTCGTCTGATGCTTCATCAAGCTGTTTGGACAGGTAGAAGTTCTGGCGGTTCAACTCAGCATTCTCCTGGCTAAGCTGTGTCAGCTGTTCCTCTAGGTCAGTGATCACCTGAGAAGGCACAAACAAGCAGACGTTTACATGTGGAAATGAGAAGATATTTTAAGGTTTCATGCACAAAAGCTGGCTGTATTGGAATGGTTGTAACTGTTAAAGTGCAACCCCAGATCCAAAAAAGTTGTGACACTGTAAACCGTAAATTAAAAACAGAATGCAATGATTTGCAAATCTCAGAGCCACAAAACTGTTGTTTCACTTTGCCATTCGAATAATAATAAGAATTCTTCTCTATTTTAACCCCGAGATAAAGAAGATAATTTGTTGAAAATGATACATGAACATAAACGTGTTCCTCTTACTTTCACGGGAAATTTGTAAAAAGAATTGCACCAAACTGGAACCTACCTAACAGTTGCATTAAAATGATAAGTCTCAGCATTTGTCACACAGGTAACTGAAGTAATGTGTTGGCTGTCTTTTTGATAAAGATTTTTGTCTTTGTGACAACAACTGACACGTTTTATAAAAACCAAACAAACAATTCCCCAGTAAAATGCTAACAGAGTGCTCTGTCACAGCAAGCTGCATTTTGCTGCCAAAGACATGATTCAGTCGACTACATTGTTATATTAGAACAATCTTTTCCAGCTACACATAAATCACTATACATTCAACATTGTTGTGAAACATTTGTACAATTGTATCGCCTACTGCTGAAAGCAGTGACAAAAGGCTGTGGAAGCACTTACTGAACAACTGTCTCTTAAGGCATCAAACTTTCGCTGAATATCGTCTCTGTGGTTCTGGAAGGAAGAAGAGCAAATGAGGAAAAATACAACCAAATCTGAGTATGCATAATATATAATAATGAAGAATTCTGCCAATACTAACAGCATTGTTTCTAACAGGCACTGTAGTTAATAATACAGATTTGGATCCATGCATAGCAAACAGTGAGCATCTGCCTTACTTTGGGTGACTATGACTGCATACATGCGTGCTTGCACTTGTTTGTCGTACCCTGAGGGCAGTGATCTCCTCCTCCGCCTCAGCAGTTGTCTCTTCCAGCTCAGTCTTAGCTTGCTGCAGCTGACTCTCTAAGGCAAGACGTGCAGCCTGTAGGCTGCTGATTTGGGACTCGCGCTCCTGCAGGGACAGGGTCAGCTCTGACACCTGTCTCTTGATCTCCAGTTTCTCTTCTTCATGTTCTAGGCCCATCTACAAGACAGAGAGGGTTAGGGTGAATACCGAGTTCATATTATAGCAAATCAGACCACTAACACATTGTTTACGAATATAATTTTCAGTATCATTTTAACCTGAAGTATCACACATACCACATTTTTGGAAAGCAGGGCTCTAATAATGAAATACTGCTGGAATAAATATACAATTTTAATTAATCCCAGGATATACACCAGCAGATACTGAAATGCAGTCTACAAAAAAAAAAAAAATCAAAATACACAAGAGTTCATTTAGCTGTTTCATAAGTGTTTCACAGATGGAACGGCCGATCACAACTGAAGTACATATTTGTGTGTATGAGGACAGTGTGTATGTGTTTAAGCGAGAGTGCAGAGAGGCCAACAATTAGTGCCAATCTGTGTATCATGTCTTAGTAGGGAAGACCGTGTGGAGGTAGAATATGACATCCAGTCAGCAGGCTGTCGACCAGGAACGTCGACAGACAGCACACCAGGGGGTGAGCGCTTTCAGAAGAAAGGGGGGTATTGTGTTCCTCTCAGTTATGTCAGAACTTCTTTTTATAGAGCAAGTTTGCACTGGGTTCATAAAGACATCATGAAATTGGGGGTGCATTTCTCAGAGTGACCGAGAAAAAAATAAAATAAAAAGCCTAACTTGAGTTTAATACTCGCAAGCAATTATCAAATAGTCTTCCAGTTTAAGGGTAAAGTGTTCACTGTCCATGCAAAATGTTCTTGACCTACTTCATTTTCTTATGGTTTTAGGATTTTCTCTATTGTCAGCCAATAAACTGCACAGCTCCAGAGATAAAGGAATTTTGTAAAGAGTGCCAAAGAGTGCTGTGTTTAATTAGCTGTTTATCTGAAAGGCATCTGAGCTCGCTTACTGATCAGCTGCCCTAATCCCTTTTGTGGATGGTAAGGCCATACCATGTGCCAGTTAACATGAATTACTCAATCTTGAGCTTGAACAGATTTTGCACTGTCTCTCTGTATCTGGCTGCCTCACCTCCCGCAGCCTGCTCTCCAGCTCCAGCAGCCGGGTTCTCTTGGTTTGCTCCTGCTGACTCATCTTCTCCAGGTGCTCCTCTAGTTTGGCATTTTGGGCCTCAAGCTTGCCTGCCTGAGACTCCAAATAAAACTTTTGCTGTCGAAGCTCTGAGATCATTTCTTCCTGGGCTTTCCTGGCAAAAATACAAACAGATGCCTATTATCTTACACTAAAAAGAAAAGAAAACAAAAAAAGTATATTGAAACTAGAGATGCACCAATTTAAAATATTAGTACCTGCTATTAGACAACTTTTTTATTTTAAACATCACTATCAGCCCAGAATGCATCTCTAATTACAATTACATTAAAAGCAATAATTTGCAATGAATGTAAACCTGACATTTACTTGAAAACAGTACAAAGCCAACATATAAAATGTTGAACCTGAGAAGCCTAATTGTTTTATAAGCTTCTCAGGTTTGGATTCAATCCCAGGAACACATTTAAAAGATAAATTGGAACATGGGCATGTTTATCCCTGAGTTCCAACAACATGCTGCAGGAAAAATGTTCTATTCTTGCTTGATAAAGTATTTCAGCTGCTAAATATTTCAGGGCCTCCTTTGTCTTATTTTTCACTGCATAAGGTGCCAAATGTCTTTAAGGGGTAATGGACCTAGGCTGCAGGCGGGCAGGCCAGAGCTTTATATTTTATGGCAGAGCTATACTGCAGTAGTGCATATGCAGAATGTAGTTTGCTATGGTCTTGCTGAAATAAGCAAGGCCTTGCTTACCTCAGCAAAGGCAAGTCATTTGGCATATTTATCTTTCAACATTAAGTGTCCAATCTCTCTTCTCTTAAGGAGAATGAAGCATCCATGATTTCCACAAATAATTTCAACATTCTTTTATCAGTTTTTTTAATTTTTTCCACTTTGCTTTGGTCCATCTAAAATCAGTGTTTCTTGATATTGTTTATATGCATTTATTTTTCCCATCAAATGTTAAAGTTGTAACGTGCATTTGTGAATTAACCTTTGAAAGACTAAGCCTCTCTGGCATTTCTTGTTTTGTACCTACTGCTACTTAATATCAATATGTATTTATAATATATTTAATATATATATTTGAGCTATTTAACTGGGCTGAAATTCAAAACAAACAAATATTTTAACATTTAATGTCATCTTTGTACCATTAAATTCAAATGAAGCTGTTGAAATCTGGTTTTAATATAGGTTTTATAGACCACACTAACTTCTTTGGTAATGGACTTGTATATTCTATTAAGATTACTTGAAAGTGCATTTCTTGTATTTAATCTTAGAGATGACACACAGTTTACACACAGTGGGGACAGATCTGCCATGATGCACAAAGATGTAAGTGCACACTAATTAAGCAATTGGAGGCAGTCAGTGTGCATGAAGGCCCTCATCAAAGCACAGTGTAGGCAGAAGGTCTAGTTAACTCACATATTCTTCTGGGTGTAGATGCTGCTGTTAGCGGCCAGCTTGTTAGCCTCTGACAACTCAGCGATGCGCTGCTCGAGGTTCTTCATCTTTGAATCCATAGCATTAATGGTCTGTGGGAAGAAGGGAGAAGCAAAAACATGCAGTAAATCCCATCCCAGCACAGTACACTAAGGATATATTCTCCATTGACTGATAACCAAATTCTGGTCAGAATATGGGACACACATCATTCAGCTACACAATTTTTAAAGGCAGAAGGATGTTTTACTTCAGAAAAATCCTATTAGAGACTATTAAGGTGTTGCCAGAGTCGTCTACTGTCAATGTCAGATGACTACCTCTAAAAGCTTCTTAACTGCCTCAATTCTACCATATTAACCAGATTAGAACTTAAGCCCGGGCTTTATAGTGCAACATGAAGCATACTGCGATTTAATCTGTCTTCCTGACCTGTACATAAAAAAACTGAACTACCATAACAAATTATAGTGTATAAAAGCAAATTAAAAAATATATATTTACCATATTCTTAAAATAAATTCAGGGGTGACAGCTTTCACCCAGTGAGATTATATTGGGAATGATTAGTAGTAAAAAAAGTAGTAGAAAAAAAACCCCTTTAAATAAGATAACTGTATATATTAGTTTGTTCTAGTAATATCACAAATGTTAAAAAGTTACCTTTAGTTGTTTTAAATCAGGCTTTTTTTCAATCTGAATATGAAATTTAAAAGAAAATGTCTGAGATGATATGAGGTTGTGTTGCCTTACTGCTTTCTGTTCACTGATGAGTTTACAGTTCTCCCTTGACTCCTCTTCCTGCTGTGCCCTCCTGGCCTCGAGGCTCTCCTTGTCAGCCAGGTCTGCTTTCATCTGGGCCTCAAGAACCTTGATCAGTGAGAGCCAGCAAATATTGCCGGTTTTAATTTGACACATTCCTATTTAGGTTCCAGCCTGCCATGTGACGCAATCATTCAATGATATGGTTGTAAATGTATAACCTGATGTGGAAACATTAATTAGTGTGGTGTCACATCTCAGTGTAAGAAATGTGACAGCTCTGACTTAATCCACAGCAACACTTATTTAAAATGTCAGGACTGACTAGAGCAAAAATATATACTAACGTTTTTTTTTTTTTAAATATCTGCAACAGTCTGAAAAAGATTAAGCTGACTCACTTTGATCTTGTCTTCATAAAGCCTCTCCTTTTGAACCAGCTGCGTTTCCATCCTCTGAGCTGTCGACTGGGCATCCCTCAGATTTTCCTCCAGTTCCTGGACAAATTACAATTATAAATGAATAAATCTAACATGATAAACACAAATAAAAGATTTGCCTAGACACTTTAATTAAAAAAAAAAAGAGAGAGAAAAGAATACAACTTATTACATACAAAAACAAAAAATGAACGCACAAATGATAAGCTGAAGTACTCTAAAACTCCTGATTTACACAAGACATGATGCCACAATCTATTAAAAACAGAGGGAAAAATGCTCCACTACACCAAAAATACATAAAAAAAAAAAAATTTTAGGAACTTGCATGGAAAAGCTGGAAATCCACAAATCGACTGCAGTGACGCCTGCTCATGCTGACTCTGGTAAAATCTTGAATATGTTAAAGTCTATTTATGTACCAACACTGGATAACTAGTAGCCATTTGTGATGGCTCAGCTAAGTGAAGAGTATGTAGTGTGTACATGTGTGTGCTCAGATATCAGGTGAGTATAGACAGACAGAGGGCTGGATGAATGGGTGGAGTGGGCAGTGGGGTGAAATTAGGGGTGGAGTGGTGGAGAGTATTAGCAAGTCTTATCTGTAGCTCTCTCACCAGGATCTTTTCGGCCATCTGCTGGATCTGTTGGGATTTGGTCTGAATGTCGTCCTTCAGCTTATTTTCCCGCCGCTCAACCATCTCCAGCCTCTTTACCTGATTCTCAAGTGTCTTCCTGCCCTCCTGCTTACACAACAAAAACGAAGCAAGGCTAATTACACAGAAAACTGCAGGATGGTCCAATTGTCAAAAAGGGTATTTAACATAACAGAAAGCATTAGCTTTGCAGGTTAGTCTGGTACCTCTGTCTCCCTAAGACGGCGTTTTAAAGTGTCACTAGAGTCGGTTTTGCCTTTCAGGCGCTCCAGATCTCGTTCCAGCCGCTCTTTGGCCTGCCGAACATTTTGAAGCAGCTCTGTGGCTTCTGTGCTCGCTTTCACTGCCTGGGGAAAAATCAGGAGGTCAAAGGCTGTTAGTGGATCCCAAGACAAACATCTTCATATGCTTGGGCGATTCCTGCCCACTAGGACAAAAAGCTATTCTAGTGAATAAATTGGGGATAACAGCAGAAATGACTGCACAGCTTCATCCTGGCAATACTGGTCTGCTTTTTCAGATGATTAGGAAAGATTACAAAATCCAAACGCTTTAGTTATTGAAATTTAGGCAGAAAAAAAATGTGTTTTAAACAACAATAAACAATTAAAGATAGCTGTGAAAGAATCTACCTTGGACAGTTTGTCTTGGAGCTCCTGGATTTTCACCTGCTGCTCAGAGTTAGTCTTAAAGAAAGGAAAAATAAAATGTGACAAAACTCAAACTTTGGGATAACTACAGCTCTGGAGACTGCACACATATTTGGCAAAGGAAGAATACCTTTTCAAGTTTGGAGAGAAGCTCCTCCACTTCAGCTTTCCCTTGCTCTTTGGCCTGAAAATGAATAATACGATAGGAACTGAGAATGAATTTGGCCCTGAAATATCTGATTCACTTAAGTAAAACAGCTTAGCTCCAAAAATTACTAATGATGGAAAGAGAATTAATAAAAACCTATGCAATATTGACTGCAATGAGCTACACTAAAGTGTATGAGGTTGCCTTTTCTGTGATTTATAGTATGCATATTATCATTCATTTATTCATTCGTTATTCTGCAAGAGGGTGAGCACAGCAGCAGAGACAACATTTTTTGCACATTTCTCCTTCTGAAGGATCCCTCCACAGCATTTGAGCCAGGAGGGAGATGTAATCACTACAGCAGCATGCCCTGAGTCTGCTCTGAGGTCTCTTCTCAGTCTGACATGTCCAGATCCCCTCCAAAGGGAGGCATTCTGGGCCCTTCCAAACTCTGTGACTACATCAATTCATCTGAGAGTCTTTGAGTTTTTATCCACACAACTGTCAAATGTTTAACTCTTGAAATGTAAGTAATATCCTGGTGGATTGGGAATGCAATTTACACTTGAATCACACTGTATTTCTTATGATCAAAAGCCACAACAGAAATCAGCTTCTTCTTCTTCATAATTCACGAGAGCTTATAGCACGTTTGTATTTTGCTTTCAGTAGGTAGAAAACCGTTAAAAAAATGTTAAAGTGGCTCTGATACACAAAGGAAAACTTGCATATTCAAGCACAAACAAGTGTGCCTGCTATTCAGTGCACATTTGCATTGACGTTACATGACCTATAAATATATATGGTGAAATATACACATACCTTCTGGATCCTTTGTTGATATTCCACAGCTTTCCTTTTGAGCTCCTCACTTGTTTGTCTTGAGTCTCTAAGTTCAGCTTCATAGAGGTCGCTGCGACGTCGGGCAGCAGACAGATCCTCCTCCAACTGTCTGATGGTCACCTGCATTTCCTCCAGCTGGGCATGGTACTCCTGAGGTTAATACAACACACAGCAGCTAACAAAATGAAAAATAAAGCTCCCTTGCTCAGTAGCACTTTGGACATGTTAGTAAACATGGAACTGTTGAAAATGGCTCTTGAGCCAACACTGAACAAAGACATATTTCATTTTTATTTAAAAAGAATAATTACCGTAATTTTTATTTGTACGTTTCACCAGAAAGTAACAGCAGCACGGGTTTGTTTGGGAAAGTTTGAACAGGAACTCAGCTGTTACTGCTGGCAGTACCTGCAGCCAGCTCTATACTGACTAAGATGTACTTCACAGATCTGCTGACACTGTTTCATTGTGCAGTGAGCTATAGAACCTGCTGTGCAATGTAACAATGACCATTTATCATCAAACATGTCAAAATCAAAGACAACAACTCAAGAATTACCACTCTAAAGATGAAATTGCCAACTTTGCAAAGGGGACTCCTTCCTGAAAGGAAAAAAAATTGCTAAAGTCTATAAAAAAAAAAACATGGAGTGATGTTGGAGTGAGGTAGAGGCTTTAAATACTATAAAATCTAATTATTGAATTGTCATCCGTTCTAGAGCCAGATTTCCAATTAATGACCACATCCAGGTCCTAAGTTGAGTAGAATGGCACAGATTTCATTATCATCCTAGTTCAGCTTTGATTTGCCTTTTAAAATCATGAATGTGTATTAAAAAAAAGAAGAAGTATGTGTCACCTCCCTGAGCAAAGGGCTGGTGAAACTCTAGATTAATGATCAAGTCTCCACTTTTGTACCTTGCAGGGATGCCATCTGCAGGGATGACCTTTGAGTGCTAAGGACAAGGGAGTCCTCAGAGGGAAAGCCCTGCCTGTGTGACAGGGACACACTGAGAGGAAATGTAATCTCACGCCTTCTGCAAGGACTCCACTATCAGTTACAATGGTATAAACACAGCACTGCTGAAAATGATTTCCTCATAAAACAACAGTATGCAGATGCAGTGTTGAGGCATTTTTTCCCTTTCACCACACATTTTTATTATAAATACCTTTAAGTGTCCATGAAATAATTCTTCATCTGCACCACATTATTATCATAATGAGGAGGAGGACTCAGAATCATTTAAATGAGAAAATTTACATACTTGCTCCTTAATTTCTTGCAGCTTGTTGCTCTGTTCGCGTATGTCGTGCAGCAGCTGCATGGCCTTGTCGTCCTCTCTAGAGACCTCCACTCGTGCCTCCTCCAAGCTTCGCTTTAGGCTCTGCAAACCCACATGTGTTTAAGACTTTGACACAAAGTACAGCAACATTAAAAAAAACAAAAACCTAAATTTAGGTAACTGTAAGTTAGTCAGTTAAAGCTCCAAAATTTTTAGTTGAAAAGACACTTGTACAGGAATTTTTACATACAGTAAGTCTTCGTATCACAAAGCTAAAAGGACCTTTGAAAAACTGCAGCCAATGGCGCCAACAACATTTCTGCTTAATCAAAACTCTAAATTAGAAAGGAAAAAATTTGTTTATTGAACCCATTCTAAAAGTTGTCAACTGCAAGTCTACCGTGTTGGACACAACAGAAATTAAGCACAACAGTGCTACATGCATTTTAGTCATTGTAGTGTGCCTCTTCAGTGATTGTGCTACTCTTACAATCGGCATGAAATGGTGGATGCATTTTTATAACAGATGGACAGCCTCCAGGGTGGAAGAGATTAATTCAATAAACACAAATGGACAATGCTGGTAGAATGACTCACGCTGCACTCGGTAATGTAGGTGGCAAGATCTTGCTCCAGGATACTCCGTTGAGTCTCAGAGGCCTTCAGCTCCACATCCTTCTGGTGGAGAACTGACTCCAGATCAGTCATTTTACGCTGGAACCTGGAGATTTCCTGCTCCATCTGAACACAACAGTGAAATCATTACAATCACTTATTTAAGGTATTCACCTGATTAACATTATACAGCAGTTTTGGTTTGTGTCACAAATGTCTTCTGAATCTGAACAATAAAAAAGGTACTTAAAGTGATGATTTACTATAAATCAGTGGTCTGTTAGCTGCAAATAAATTTCCAAACAAATACCCAACCAATAATGCTTTAAAACAAGTAAGCTGTGACGTTATTCACACTACAAAATGATCTTGGCTTATAACAGCACCAACAGAAGCTTCCTTGATCTGTGTTAGGCCAGTCAGCCAGAATAAACACAAGAAATCTGCTAATAAAATCCACAATAATGAAGTGATTTTGCTCAATACAAAGTTCCAAAATATGAAAGTACAATTTCACAGTTTGTCTCCAAAAAAAACAAAACAAAAAAAAAAAAACAACATCTCTTCTTTCCAGAATATGTTATTTATTTGCAAATAACAGAGACCGAGGACAGAATTTACTGGGGCTTTACTAAATTATACTAAAGCTTAAAGCTGTCAGCAAACGTCTGTGATGACATAAAACAAAGAATGGAAGCAAAAACTGGCTGTACAAGCTCACCTTGTGACATTTGTCTTGAGTTTCTTGTAGTTCTTTGCTTTTAAGATGCAGTTTCTTTTCCATGGAGTTGGTCTTAGCAGGAGAGTTGAGGCCTGCAGACGCTGACCTGGGCCAACAACATTTAGATAAATTGTTGAAACACAAATATTTCAACAATCAAAATGGTGCACATGATGCTGAAATGTGCATTGCAATAATTTATCCAAACAAACATTCACTCTAACTAGAGGCGATGCTTTTTCTCTCTCTTTCCTTCTTTCCTGTCAACCTTTTTACAATCAACAGACCAAAGAATGCAAAAAGTGCCAAAAATTCCTATTATGTACAAAAATTACAGAAAAAAAACATCAATTAAAAATGATTTGAATGATCAGTCACATTGGCTAAACAGAAGGGGGATGGCTGGCAGCCTTATATCACAACAGAAGGACACATCATATAACAGCAATCCTTACAGTCATTGTATCTGTAATGAAGTCGGTCAAAACACAGACACAACACCCACACGTCATAAATGAGCAACAGAAACCAGGAGCATAAAAGCTGACTCAACCTTTCTTTTGGAGTGGAGTATTTTGAAGAATAGCTAGTAGTAACAATAATGCTCCTGACAACAATTAGGACAACATTCAACAGAGCAATTTTGACATGGAGAGAAGTGTATATTATATATACATACATACATACATACATATATACATACATACATATATGTGTGTGTGTGTGTGTGTGTGTGTGTGTGTGTGTGTAGCTAGAGATTTTTTTTTTTGCTGCAGTATGATTAGGACAAAACAGACGGCATGAACAAAACAGCCCTGTAGACCTGGGTATGTTTGCTGTTTGCCTGACAAAATAATTTGACAGGAGAATTTGGGCTATGCTGTTGCGTGGTGTTGCTCTTCAGAAGGCTCAGAGCGAGTACAATGCACTCTTTTTTTGTTTGTATAAGGTAATGTTCCATTTTGTTTCCATTCTCTGCAGTAACTGAGTGTGCTGAGCAAATTTTCCCCATTTTGTTGACCAGAGACAAGGAAACTATGAATAGAAGTCCTCTAAATAAATGAATGAATCCGTATGAATGAGTTCACAAACACTGCAGAGGGATCTTTAATAAAGTTGACTCAGTCTGAGTCACAGTGTTAAAAATAATCACGAAAGCATGCACTGCTCCCTTTGCCTTTCTGCACTGAGAAGCATCCCCCAGACACACACACACACACACACACACACACACCATATATATAGTATAGAGAAAAGAGCATGCACATGCACACGCACGCACACACACACACTTGGCACATATTGCTAAAAACAAAAACAGCAACACCCCAGACAGTTTTTTCAGATTAAACACAGAAGCATTTCAGCCAGATGCCAATTAAAAATTGATGTTAGACATCAAAATTCAAGTGGGAGATGGGGGGTGTGGGTGGGTTTTTGTACAGATAATGTGGCCATTTAAGTAATTAACTGGAGTTTTCTGCTTGAGTTTCGGGAAGCATAGGTAATACTTTAATAGTTCTAAACACCATGTGGGCATGAAGAATTTAAGTATTTAGAAGAGGGAAGATGCTAGACCACTCTTTCCACAGCTGAGGAATAGAAGAGTTGTCATGTCTTTGAACTGTGGAGGAAAAAGAAATAAGTAACCAGTGCAGGCTGCATTATTGAAGAGACTCAAAAAAAGACAGTGACACAAAGAAAGTTAAAAGGCTTCGCAGCACTCATCAGGTACAAAAGGATGATAACAGTCATGCACACGGAAGCAAAAAAAAAAAGTGCATAATATTAAGAGTGTTATGAAAACAAGGCAATCTTCTTGGAAATCTTCAGTGATTTATTTAGGAAGTGCAAAATTACCAATGGCCATAACTTTCTTTTCAGTTTGTGCTTAAAACAAAATAATAACACAGAGTAATGTAAAAAAATATAAAGCAAAAACATTATCATGGCAAAAAAATAAAAAATAAACATCTGAGTCCATAAGTGCAATAACTGAGTACTACCAAATGGTTTTCAAACACGGTATGTAAAAACATGACCACCAGATGACCCAAAGCAAGGCTAAATCCTTTTATTTAGTTTGCTGTTTTTATCTAAATGCTAGAAGATTCTTCTACTCCAAACATGGCCAAAATTTTGAAAAATATTGAGAAACACCACACTGATAATGCTTACCAGTAGTGGGGCAATAAATTTGTCAAAAGGGCCATGCTACATGTCCTGGGACAATTTGTTCAATAGGGTTCCCCATGTGGAGCTTTGAGCATAATGGTGGCACCACAGAAAAGGGCGGGGATTCAGGTCAAACATCAACATTGTTTTCAAAAGGCCATGAATGTCCTCAGCAGATTTTCTTAAAAGAATGCGACCAGTTGCCAAGATAAATTGCAAGACAGAATTCATAAACTAGGACTACATTTGAGGCCAAATGGTCACCTTAACTTTCTAGGGACTATGATGACACATGCACATATACCTGCTATCTATAGACATCTGGCAGCAGACACTGAGACTAATTTTAGATGCCTGATCAGACAGACTGGCCTAATGACACTGTTATTATGTCTTGCTCCAAACAGGCAAAAACAGAGATATTTACAAACTGTAAATACTGCACATGTTGTCTTAACCATCTCAGAATTTCCTTAATCTAGTCAAAACTCTTAAGAATGTCAGTTTTTGTGGCTGTTTAGTATGATTTTCTGACACTACAGCACAGAGAGCTTCTTATAAATTTGAGGCGACTTAAGAGGATTTTGTTATTTAGTTTTACTAATGAGGAGTCAGACAGACAAGTTCAAAAAGGAGAAGAAAAAAAAATAGCAGGAACCCCCAAAACAGATGATTAGCATTTCATTATGCCTGGCTCTAGGTTCATTTCTCTTTCCTATTTGGCATTGTAATGAAGAATGTGTACACGGATATGCATGCTCCCACACACGCAACACAATTGTGACACATCTTATGAGCACTGAGCTCCTCTTAATCAAATGCAGCATAGAAAATGACTGGCTTCTGTTAAAAACCTTGAACAGATGACTGATGGTGTAACAGCAAGGGACAGAGACATTAGAAGAGGGAGAAAATAAGAGGAGGAGATGAGACGGGTAAAGATGGGGGGTGGGGACCGGGGGAAAAAAACATCACGGTAGTAACCATAGAAATAATTCTCTCCCCCAATCTGAGCTCTCATCCTTTTTCCAGTCTAATCTGCTAATGCTTTTTCTCCATTTCTGTTGCCGCTGCTGTCATGATCTGCAGTCTCCAGCACCATTAACCTGCTAGAGCACCGGCATGGGGCTGCAAGAACAAAACCCATCCTCTTGCTTTATTATCAGGGGTTAAGAAGCCAAACACAATTAGGTATAATTACAGTCCCAAAACCCATGCCGTAAAAGTGAGGAGCCCATTATGCTTCACAGTAACAGAGAAGGCACAATAACAGCAGTGAGGGTGGGAGTGTGTCTATGTGTGGGGTTCCACTTCTCAGCAAACCTCATTGGCACACTCAGCCGCATACCAATCAGTGTTGATGGCAAGATAACGCCAGCTAACATCCTCTGAGCCATTCATTTGATCTATCTGCGCACTGGATCACTTACATGTGATCTGAAGGTACAAAAACAAGAATCAGTAGGAGAGAGCACAAGAGAACAGGGGGATCCCTCCCTTTTCTCATTCCTTGTCTGACACAGCATATGGCCAAACCCATTTTGGCCCCAACAGGCACAACACTAATGACAGGGACAACACCAACTGCCCAGGGCACCATGCTAGGTCACCTGAAACAAGGCTACCTGGAAATTGTTGCTGTGGTAATGAGGAGTCTAATGGCAGAACAGCACCCACTGCTAGCATGGGGTCTTTAACCAACAAAAGGTGTTAGAAAGGTGCGTGGAGGAGGTCTCTGTGCTATCTATAGAAAAACAGGGGGGGTCGACTATGGATGATCTCAACAATGCCTAGTAAACAGGTAGCACTTACTCAGTTTTGGCCAATAGTATCAACGCTCTGCTGAAGAACCAGCCTAGAAAGGGCAGATCCTGGCCCTGGAAGCCCGCCGGCAGAGCTCCTTGCTGGGCTGCTGAGGCTGGCCAGGGGGCTGCCTGCTCCGGCTCCTCAAAATTAGAGGTGTCATCTTCAGCATGCAACGCAGGAACGAAAGGCGGGAGAACTGCAGAGGAAGAGGATGAGAGGAGGGAATAAGAGAGGGCAAGGGAAAAAGGAAGCTGCTATGAACAAGGTAGTTAAATAAAATGAAAAAAAAAAAAAAAAAAAAAATAAAACAAGGAGAAAGGGGAGAGAAAGGAAGGGAGGAGGAACAGAGCAGAGAGCCTATAGTGCAGTAAGTCGCGCGTTGATGCACATGCTGCCTCTGTCCCTCCCTCCTCTCTCTCACGCGCTCTCATACACACATGCTCACTCACTCTCTCACTGCAGCAGAGCAAGCTAATCAGCTGGACCCAAAGCTGATGCATAAACCTCTATCTGTTTTCAACTGTCAGTAAACACAGAGAGATTTTAAATGCAAACATTTATTTATATATTTACTTTGGGGTTTTATAGCTACTTCTTAAACATAATCAATTAAAAAAGTGAAAAAAAAAAAATAAATAAAAACTAAATCTAAACACTTTATCATAGTCTAACAGCTGTCAGTGCTAAGAGGAAATCACGGGCATAGCAATGTTTTATAATCACTTTATAATGGGAGGGTTTATTCATCTGAAGACAAAAGCTATTTGGCAGAGCCAAAACAAACACTCATCACCCCTGCAGATACACTTGCGAATTACAGTAGCACTGTAGGCATAAGCCTCTTCAGTGTGACCATGCTTCACTGAAATTATCTATTAATTTGAGTGTTATGGGTGTGTTTTCCAATGGCCAGTCAGGGTAAACTGTGAAACTCACTGGCAACAATGACGTTGAGCAAACGCACTTGTATTTCCGCCACAAAGAGCATGTCTGGTGTCGCCTGTGTAAACGATGCGTGCTGCATCTGCTGAGAAGCAGATGAGTTGCAGATCTTTACGGTCTGCCTTGCTTCTCGTCTTTGCCTTCCTCCCTTCCACAGAAAAGAGCTGGCTTACTGCCAACAGCTCGCAGAATCTCATTATTTTATTATAGACAACACCAACACTATTGTTGTCTATGTGCGCACCCCCCCCCCACACACACACAAACTAGATGTTGTTTATATACATTACAAAAAAAACATTATTTAAAACCCCAGCATTAGAATTTGACAACTAGTAATATATGACTGTGTTGTAACAGGATTATTAGAATATGTGCTTTCAAGTGAAATTGAGCATGTTCACGAAAAAGACCGGAGAAGAGATTCTCCAGGGAGAGGAATCTCCTCACCTTGTCGTAAGTTGTTCCAGTCTACACTGGAGAAGAAAGAGTGACAGCGGAGTCCCTGGAAACCCAGTCGATCCTTGGCACCACAAAGCAAGCTCTGCACCAAGTCTACAAACTGCTTACTGGTACGTGGCTCCTCTGGAAACTTTAAGTAACGCTTTAGGCAAACAAAATGAACAAGAATTTAAAACATAATTTATAAACTGATTAAATATTGCATAAAATCAGACTGCATATTTTATTGACTCTACCAAGAATACTAAGTAGACAGTTTGTATCTGATCTCTAATAGAGACTAAATAGAGAATAAACAAACAATGACAATGTCCAGACCATATGACAGTCTATGTACCTGGAAGTTAAGGATGTTGTGGATAGTTTTGGTTGAAGTGGCTTCAGAAAAAGGCGACCTGGCATAAATCATCTCATAGGCAATGACCCCAAGGGACCACCAATCACACTCAACCCCATAAGTGCTGTGAGAACCCCCATTCATGGCTGTCAAGACCTCAGGGGAAAGAAAGTCCTGGGTTCCAACAGGCACTGTGGGAGCGGCCACCTGAGGAAACATTGAAAGAAACACAGTAATGTCATTGTGAAGAACAGTGAAGTTAATACATATAGCAAATTCTATAATCCTCTTACCATTTTGTTAGCAGACAGCCTGGCAGCTGATCCAAAGTCAGCTAGCTTAATATGACCGGTCCGATCGATGAGAATATTCTCTGGTTTGACGTCTCTGCAAGTGGATAGTTTAGTAGAAATTTGATACTGCTTTTACAGAGCTGTTTGCTGTCTGAGTACTGTAAAATGCTCTGCTGCTCTGAAGATAATGGAGATATTTGTAAACTCCAATAATAATTTTTATGCCATTACACTCAGTACTCTACACTGAACTGGTTAAAGTGATACATTTCTCATGTACACAATGATGTTCATGTGGCCTTTCAGGGATAACAAAAGGAAAACATTTTTAACTAAGACCTGGAAGTAGAGAAAGCCACTTTACTGGAACACTGCCACTCCTTCATTAATCATGTTCTACTGTTAAGTACTACTTGGTCAGTCCTCCATCAGTGAGAGGTTGGATTTAGTAGCAGGTATTTTACCTGTGGACGTAGCCCAACTGGTGGACAGCATGAATGGCCTCTACCAGCTCAGCCAAATAAAATCGAGCCATGGACTCCTCAAACTGATCCTCATATCGGTTTAACAGAGACATCAGGTCACCGCCTGGCAGATACTCCATTGCCTGAAAACATATGTGTGTTAAGTGAGGAACTGGCAGGATAAGACTATAACCAGTGCGTGGAATTTGAAAGGATTGTCTGTTGTTGTTGTAGGCTCAAAAAGCTTTCAGAATGTCTCTAAATATGTCTATATTTAGGAATAAAAACAAAGCAACAAGTGTAGGGCCATGTGTTTGAGCTTACATCAAAGCTCTGTTCAGGATAAGCTTATGGGGTGGTTCTCCTCATTATAGATTCAGTTATATAACACCGTGTACTATTGCAGATTTATCTGTGATACTGCAGTCAAAGTATTCGCCTTCAATTGCAAAAAATATACTAAGAATAAATGCATAATCCTAGTGTAGCTTCGGTGTCTGATCACAGAATAAAAGAAGACACGTTTAAGTCAAAGCAGCATATCACAAATGTAGCATATCTCATTCTAAGACATGTAGTTTTTAAAGTTTGAAAACATAAATCAGCCTTTGGTTAACGTTGCCTAAAATGCCTTTTTTTCCCCCTGCTGTCTGCACACTGAGATAAAAGATACTGGGTCAAGTTGATTTGAGCTATATGTTTAAAGCTATACAGCCATAAACAGGCAAAGCTCATGCACATGAATGGTCGGCGAGTCTCAATGAACGGGAGCATTCTCCAGTGTTACCTAGCAACAGGGAGACTGGGTGCCTCTCTGACACACGGATAAAGATGGATGCTTTGTATTTTACTCCATGCTCAGTTAGGGAGCAGAGAGACAGAGGGGGAGTGAAAAAAAGAGGAGGAAGAAGAATTGAGACAGACGTGGAGGGGGGCATGAAGGAAGGTATATAGATGGTACAAAAGAAAAGCAATGGGCAGGATAAAATATAAGGCCCAGCTGCACAAGAAGCTGGCTACGCTCTTTCCTACTACCTAAACCAGCTGTGGTCATCAGAGAAAATACAGATTCATTATAAGGTTAAGAGCTATCACAGTAATTTGTCTGTTAGGAGTAACTGACAAAGTGCTAAGATTGCATTATTAAAGGGACATGCACATTATAAGAACTATGCAATGTGTTTCCCCCTTAACCAGAGTTAAATTAGTTACTCACATAATACATCAACAAAAAGAGCACATTCATTGTGTGTTTTAAGCAGTAAACAGTAAGCCCAAGTTCTTGATGTCCCTCTTTACTTTTTCACAGTGGTAGTTCAAGAATGTGACACTGTAAAGTCAGTTGAAGTAAGCTTTTAATTACAAGCAAAATTAGGTCCAAAGATTGCCCACAGCATCTGAAAGAGACCACGGGAGGAGCCAGCAATGAATAGTGTGATTTAACTGAACGAAATCCTGCTCACTATGTGATGTACTGATGGCTAGCCTGCAACCTAACGTGACACCACAACATAACTAATGACTTGCTTTAAATTTTTAAGGATGGAAACTATTTTCCCCTGCTACCAAACCTTTTTCCTACACAACACGATTAGTCACTTTAGATCCCTTCTTCCACATACTCTTTTGAATGATTACCAGTTTTGTTGGTCATATTTTGAAAATCAGACACAGAAAGCAGGTAACTTATATACAATAGACCAATTTTGATTATTTTATTTTTAGAGTTCATGTATAGTCTGGGTTTTTCAGAGTTCACACATGGTACTTGTTACTCTTTTCTCACAAAATTGCAAGCAAAACATATTCATGTAATTTTAATTCAAGTATTACTACTACAGTATAATGGACCTTAAGCTTATGATACTTTAAATGAACACCAACAGCTCATACCAAGAATATTAAGTCATTTTATGGTCAGTACTATTTTGTGTAAATTCACTGTATTTCTTATCAGATGGGGTAAACCAATACATGGGTAATACAACCCTTCTTGTAGATGATTTGTAATCTTAGCACTAGCATGTTTCCATTAAAAAGACTACATTGAGGCCTACACTACAAAATAGAAGGCCTGTCCTTTATTCATCACTGATAGCATATATATTGTTCCAGCACATATAATATTGTGTGTGCCATTTGCTGTGTGTATATTACTGTGTTAATCCCCTTTGGCCTGTAATCATTTGCAAAGGACCTTAAAACATTCTTCTGATTCAGACAAATTTAGCAAAATAGTCCTTTCAGTTGCTCCTTGAGATAAAATATGTAGATGCTGCAGTCTCACCAGGTAGACATGATCCTTATCCTGGAAAGCATACAGCAGCTGTGGGATCCAGGGACTACTGTTCAGAGCCAAGATCCTCCGCTCCTCTTCATGAAAAACCACCTTTGAAGAATTAGAAGGCAAGCAATCAGCAAATATACTGTGTTTGAAATGTAAGCAACACAGATGCCCCACAAAAATTTACTGTGATTATTGTACTGTTCACATAAACAGATGTGTCTGAAACACAGAAGTTTCCACATTAAGAAACTGAATGTGGTTTAAATGTAATCGCATCATTTAGTATTTTATTTCAGGTAAAAAGTTTTTCAAATCAAAGTTTTTGGTGATTAGAATTCAGGCCCTCCTCATCCAGCTTCAGTTCTTGATGCTTTCATTTTTTTTTTTTTGAACAGGAAGTCATCTAAATTACACAAAACTGTCACCAGTGAAGAAAACATTTTTTGCTCATTAAAACTGTTCATTCTTCAGCTCCCTTTGTGTCACAGCTGATGCGGCATTCTGACGGAGATCTATCCGATTAGTCATATGCCAGAAAGCACAGCTGTGAAATATTGGATCCAAGTAACATTTGTTGTGCTTGGCCCTACAGCACTCTCCAGTGGGCTTTTATAAGATTACAACTTTGGAACACCAAGTAGGTTAAGACACATTTAACAGTGCTAAGTACACCCTTACTGCATTGGAATTAAGAGGGTAAGCAGCAACAGGTGCTGCTAATCAAATGCATATAACTGATTACCAGCAAATGTGGACACCACTATAAAAGCACAAGTTCAGCAAATTCACCCCAAGGTCAGACTGTCCAATATTCAGGAAAAAAAAAAAAAAACAACAACAAAAAAAAAAAAAAAACTACATCTCAGACTCCACAGGCCTCAGTTAGCATGTTAAATGTTAAAGTTCATGTCAGTACGATTAGAAAAAGACTCAAGTATTTGGAAGGGTTGCCAAAAGAAATGCTCTTCTTTCTAAAAAAGAACTTGCCAGCACAGCTTAGATTTGCAAAGCTGCATCTGAACAGACCAAAAGACTTCTGGAGGGGTGGTGATCTGGGCTTGTTTTGAAGCCATGGGACCTGGACACCTTGAAGTCATTCAGCCAACCATACCCTTCTCTGTATATCAAAGTATTCTAGAGTCAGAGTGAGGCCATCTCTCCAAAAGCTAAAGCTTGCCCCAAATTGGGTCATGGAACAGGACAATGATCCCAGGCACAACAGCAAATCTACAACAGAATAATTGAAAAAGAAAAGAATCAAGGTGTTGTAATGGCCCAGTCAAAGTCCAGACCTCAACCAGACTGAAATGCTTTGGTGGGACCTTAAGAGAGCTGTGCATAAACAAATGTCCTCAAACCTCAGTGAACAGAAGCAATGTTGTAAAGCTCATGGATCGTGAAATGCACTTAGTTTTTCAGAGGACTGCTGAAAAGAATTCCTGCGAAAACTCTCTTTTTCACATGACTGTAAATGGAACCAGCAGACATTTATTTTATTACTTTCACCTCTGGTTTTCGTCCTGGGAAAAACAATTAATGTAACAAATAAATACATAGCAAAGTACTTTTCAAATTTCCTTTTTTTTTGTGGTGTATTACAATTTCCATCCATCCATTTTCTTATGCTTATCCGGGGCTGGTTCGCAGGGGCAGCAGCCCAAGCAGAGAAGCCCAGACTTCCCTCTCCCCAGCCAAGCTGGCCTGGGATATAATCACTCCAGTGTGTCCTGGGTCTACCCCGGGGCCTCCTCCGGGTAGGACATGCCCGGAACACCTCACCAAAGAAGTGCCCAGGAGGCATCCTAATCAGTCTGAGGCCATGGTCCTCAGCCGGAAAAGGGTAGAGTGCCCTCTCCAGCTCAGGAATGAGTTCGTGCCCCAGGTGGAGGAATTTAAGTATCTTGGGGTCTTGTTCACGAGTGATGGGAGAGGGGAACGGGAGATCGACAGAAGGATCGAGGCCGTGTCTGCAGTGATGCGGACGCTGCACCGGTCTGTCGTGGTGAAGAGGGAGCTGAGCGTAAAAGTGAAGCTGTCGATTTACCGGTCGATCTACGTCCCTACCCTCACCTATAGTCATGAGCTTTGGGTAGTGACCGAAAGAATAAGATCGTGAATGCAAGCGGCAGAAATGAGCTTCCTCCAAAGGGTGGCTGGCCTCTCCCTTAGAGATAAGGTGAGGAGTGCGGCCATTCGAGAGGGGCTCGGAGTAGAGCCGCTGCTCCTCCACATCAAGAGGAGCCAGTTGAGGTGGCTCGGGCATCTGATTAGGATGCCTCCTGGGCGCCTCTTGGGTATTACAATTTTGTTACATTATTTCAAATGTTATTTTGCATCGGTTACATTTCTCAGATATGAATATCAAATTTGTCTGGTACACTGTAGTTCCTAAAGCATGAAACTTACATTTTCTTGAGTGCGTAAAACTGTCTTCTTCATGACTTTAAGTGCATAAACATCTCCGGTAGCCTTCTCTCGGACAACTCGGACTTCAGCAAAGCGACCGCGACCCACCACTGCACGCAGGTCAAAGTCTTGAAGCCCAGGTTGTAAGGCCCGCAGCTCTGAGACAACTTCAGAAACTGTTTTGAAAGTACAGCACAAACAACATTTCAGTCTATGAGTCTTCAAAATGAAGTCAAACAAAACTTTTAAGTAAAACATTTCTTAAAATTGTAAATCAACCATCACCTAAACACCTTATTCTAAATGGCAGCACAGCATTATATGAATACTCTCTTAGTATCAAAGTCCATCTTGCTGGCGTTACAAAAAAATGGCTTAAGCCTAGTAGTATGTTAAAGAGCAGTTTAAAACTGTGAAGCAGAACTTGAAGTAAATTGCCATGGTCTGAACCAATATCATCAGCTGATATAATCAGACTGTGTTAAGACGGATAGGACTCACAAAAACAAACAAAATCTTACACATATATAAAATGTAAACTTACATTTATTTACAAAGTTTGCTACATTATGTATCTTCATAAGCTCCGGGGAACTGCACTCTTGGTAGAGAAGAAGCAAAGCTTCCAGAAACTCTTCCCGTCCTAAAGCGCATGCTCCTTGCTGCCCACACAGACTCACTCGTCCCTGAAAACAATACACAAACATGAAAAGTGGAGTCGATCCGCAGATTGTTATTTGGGATGTTTTTAAACTGAATACAGTGATTGAGACTACACCTAAGACGGTGCATTACTTTACCTGAAACAGCTGATTGAGTCGCGAGCTGCGGCTAGTGATGGGGTCAGGAGAGGAAGACGGCGTTTTCAGGCTTCCCTGACTGACGTATTTGAACTTCAGCATGGCCTCTTCACAACACACAACCTGGCAGCGAGTCGACGTTTAAACCCCGTGCGTTAACGAATTATTCATACCTACGGATTAAGGAAAAGCCGTCACCTGGTGTCAACAATCTGCCCCGCTTTGACACGCTAAGATAACGCTGGTTAACGTTCGCTTTCTTAGCTTACAAAACAAGAACATTAAAGGTGAGACACACACGTGATATATGAATAAAATAAACCGGTATTGTAGGAGATTACTCACCAGACTGTCATGTAGGTAGCTTTAATACTCTTTAATTTACATAGACATATCTATATGCTTAAGAACACACTGTTCCTCACGGTTGTTTCCGGTCAACTTTCAAATTTTGCGCGTTGCCCGCCCAGCTCACGAGCCTGCTGAATGAATCTTGTTTCTGATTGGATGTTCCATTTTTTGTGGGCGGGTTTAAGTGTTGTTTTTAACCAATGATGTTTAAGCACACCAAGGCAAGTACAGTACATTGAAAGTACATTGCGGGGGGGTCTGTTTTTTTTTTTTACCAACACTACAAGCAAAATGTCGTCTGAATATCGAAACACCGTGTTACTTTACAGTCTGACAAAACGGTTAATAGTAGAAAAATGTAGAAAAACAAGAATTTTATGAGCATTAATCACAGCGCCCCAAACCTTTAAAGAAACCAGTTTCAAAACCACAAAAGAAGCAAAAACGAGCTCGACAGCATTAAATAACTGGAGAGGAATAACAGGTTATCAGAGGGAATGAATCAATGGTTTCTAGTGCTACAGGACAAAAATAAAAACAAATAAAAAACTTTCCTTCACAGCAAGCATCCTTCTAACTATTCCACAATTACTGCAGTCTTTTGTCTTTGTTTTCAAGTCTGAATTATCTTTTTTTTCTCATCCTTATCAGCTTATTTGAGTAATTCACAGATCACTGTAACATTCTCACTCCCACATGTCCTGTGTATTGATTTATACATAATAAATGACATGGAATAATTTTTTTCAGGGCCAAAACCTTTATTTCCAACAGAGATTCATGGTTCATTTTTTCAGTTCCAGTTTTCCAAAACAGCTTGGTCTATCCTAATCCAATAGGGAGCATTAAGGTGAGACTGGGGACTGGCCAGCTGCCGTCAGCATTCACCAGTTTCTGCAGGAGGTGCCAGAGGTGTAGTGTTAAGGTTGGGGCTGAGTTTGGGATTTGGGGTTGGGAGTAGGGTTAGGATTAGGGTTGGGATTGGGTGGTGTAGGGCCAGGGGCTGGGGTTGGACCGGGAGCTGGGGCTGGGGCAGGGGCGGGGGCAGGTGCAGGGGCAATATAGCACCCTCTCTTATGCCACTGCATGTCCCGCACACGTCGGACGGACTGGATCTGAGGTGCAGTGGCTCCCCAATCATTCCAGTGCTTGAAGTCTCCTTGCTCAAACACATACTGGCGCCCTCTGTAGCCTGGATACATGTATCCCACCCACCTTCAGGGGTAAGAGAAAGACTATCACATTTCTGGGACAGTGATATTTTACGTTTACACACAAAGCTGCTATCTTACAGCTCATGGCTTTAGTTTTGATACAGTGGAGGTCATGCTAGTAACATCAGAGGCTGAGAATGGTGCAACTTACGTTCCATTGACAGCCTTAGCACTGGCCACACGGTCCTGGAAACCATAAGCCCACAGACTGGGGACATCATCATCAACAATCTCCATTTTTCTGCCTTCAAAGCCAGCATTTTCAAACAGATGCAACTTGTGATCTGCGCTGTCCTGGAAATAAAAATGGTATATTTCCACATCAAGCGATGAATCTCCTTGCAAAAACACAAAAAGTCTCAAATTAAAAGTTAAAGTTGTCATGTCAGGTACTGACCACTTTCAGAGGCCTAAAGGAGCTCAGGCTGTAGCAACTCTGGCCGTTGGTCCAGGTGCTCCAGCGAGGATACTCTCCTTTCTCGAGCACAAACAGCTCTCCAGCAAAACCTGGGCGCTCAAACCCTACCCATCTGGCGACATGGAAAATTAGCAATATATAAAAATGCACACATTCATTCTAAGCAGGGACAACAACTAGAAAACAGGATCCAGATGTAGTGAAAATCAAAGGGATTCAGTGAAAGGTAAGTGAGTCACTCACGGTCCCGACTCCACAATGACTGAGCCAACTCTTTGTGTCTTCTCCAACACATCTTTACATTCACCAGACACCTCCACCTTTTTTCCACGAAAGTTCTCAAATTCAAAAACCGCCAGCTGCAAGACAGGAACAGGTGGAGTAGTTGAGTGATGCAGTCCATGATCCCATGGTGTTTCTGAGCTTGTTTAACAGAAAAATCCCTCTTGTTAAATCTGGTACCTTATATGTGGCTCCAGCCCCTCCTTGGCCCTTCTCTGCAGGCAGCTGGTCTGGGGTTCCCTGCTGTTCTGTCATTTTTAGTCTACAAAGCACAACAATGACATTATTGTGCATTTGCGAGTTCAAAAAGTTTGCCAACTTTCAACAAAATACAATTGATTTTAAGGCATTTTAAAGCAAAAATATCTTCTTTGGCAGAAGTGCTTGTTCATAATCTTTTGTTTAGCTTACACAAATCTTACTTGTGTCTATTAGAATAGTGCACTAATAGTCCTTCTGGACACAGATGAAAGAAGTTCTAGAGAAAACAAAAAAAGAAAGGGATTGTCTCAATTCTTTTTTTTTTTTTACCTTGATGGCTTGTGCTTCAATGCACCCCGTACAAGCCACGTGTTCCGTCTTCCCTCTTTCTTTTCTTTCCCTTTTCTGTCTGTCTCAGTGTGAGGATGTGTGTGGAGGCCTGGTGAGCGGTTGGTGGATGCCAGCGGGGGTATTTATGGTTTATTTCTGGCCACAGCAGCAAAAAGCCTGTTGATGCAGCAAGTCTGTCGCACCCATTGTGTCCATCACACTGCTTCTCAATAGGCTTGCCCTCTGTCCCTGGCACACTGGCAAACGCTGCCCAGCTCTGCCCATGCTGCCATCCCGACCATGATCCTATAGTGGGCACAAGCTCTGACTGCCAGCCAAGAGAATGAACAGAGATCAGTCTCACTCAGCACTATTGGCCCCACCCAGCTATCTTGCTCTCCACTCGCAGGTCTTCTACCTGTTTCTTTGCCACTCTCTTCATCCAGCTCCCAACAAAACTGCATCCAAATTTCTGCTTTATGTGCAATTTTTGTTTAAATGCTAATTTTTTATGTTGAAATACATTTACATCACCCAAAATGAATGACAGGAGCGGAGGGACTTGAAAAACACAAACAAAAATGTTATAAATAAAGTCACTGACAACTTTGTAAGTACACTTGATCAACTGCTTGTTATCTAATCAGCCAATCACATGGCAGAAATTCAATGCATTCAGGCATGTAGACATGGTCAAGATGACCTGCTGAAGCTCAAACTGAGCATCAGAATTAGGAAAAAAAAAGGTGATTCAAGTGACTTTGAACGTAGCATAGTTGTCGGTGCCAGACGGGCTGATCTGAGTATTTCAGAAACTGCTGATCTGCTGGGATTTTCCCACACAACCATCTCTGGGGTTTATAGAGGATGGTCCAAAAAAGAGAAAATATCCAGTGAGCGGTAGTTCACTGGGTGTAAATGCCTTGTTGATGTCAGAGGAAAATGACCAGACTGCTCTGAGCTGATAGGAAGGCAACAGTAACTCAAATAACCACTCATTACAAGCACGGTATGCAGAAGAGCATCTATTACGCCTGACGCATTGCAGATGGGCAACAGCAGCAGAAGACTGCATCAGGTGCCACCCCTGTCAGCTAAGAACAGGAAACTGAGGCTGCAATTCACACGGGTTCATTGCTGAGTCTTAATTTGCTGTTGCAATATTCAGATGGTAGGGTCAGAACAGCATAAAAGCATGGATTCATCCTGCCTTTATCAATAGTTTAGGCTGCTGGTGGTGTAATGGTGTGGGGGATGTTTTCTTGGCACACTTTGAGCCCCTTGGTACCAACTGAGCATTGTTTAAATGCCACAGCCTACCTGAGTATTGTTACTGACCATTTCCAGTATGTTATGACCACAGTGTACCCATCTTCTTATGGCTGCTTCCAGCAGGATGACGCACCATGGCACAAAGCTCAGATCATCTCAAACTGGTTTCTTGAACATGAAAATGAGTTCACAGTACTCAGATGGCCTCCAGTCACCAGATCTCAATCCAATAGAGCACCTTTGGGATGTGGTGGACTGGGAGATTCACATCATGGATGTGCAGCCAACAGATCTGCAGCAACTCTGTGAAGCTATCATGTCAATATGGAGCAAAATCTCTGAGGAACATTTCCAGCACCTTTTAGAATCTATGCCATGAAGAATTGTAGTAAAGTGTACCTAACAAAGTGTCCTGTGAATGTGTCTGTGCTCTACTGCCACTGAATATCTGCAACAGGGAGATGAAGCCCTAAATCAAAACTCACACACTCAACTTAATTTTCATAGAAAACTTTTTAATAAAATTCCCTCAGTTTCCCTTTAACACACGATAAGTTGATCAAAAATAAATTCATTTTTGATGACATTCATTCTTAAACATTAAAAAGGCACATAAAACCTCCAGCACATTATTGCATTTTTCTACTTTAAAGAAGACCCCCCCCAGTAGTCTCTCAGCCCACTGCTGATGTTCTAACCAGCTAGCAGGTGTGTTAAACAAATCAGGCAGTACTTAATTAAGTCTTGTGAGATCTCATTTTAAACAGTGGATAGGCACCAACGGTGTAACAAAATGAAGACGAGAAAAAAAAAATCCCTGGATTCTGTCACTACAGTTTTGACTCTGCTGCTGTTTGGACGGTGATTAGCTAGAACATTTCTTAAAGTGCTTCAACCTTTACTTCAGATGTTTTGTGACTGCTTACATAATGTAAAATGCATTTTATACAATTAAAAACTAAATACACACAAGGTACATTATTTATATTCAGCATTTCTGTACATATGTGTATCCTCATACTTGTGTTTCTGTGTTTGTAAGAACTTTTTTTTTTGTCACAAACCCACAATGAAGGCACTTCTGCATTGTGAGGATCCAGGTTGGTTCTCACAACTTCAAAGGGCTCTTAAAAGGGTTTATACTTGATGGTATTAATAATGCTAAAATTGAATTTGGACTATGATAAGAGTTGGGTTGGGATAAGGGGATAGGGAATGTGATCAAAGAGTGTCCTCACAACTATAAAAAGGCCTGCACGTGCTTGAAGGTAGATTCCCTGCTAAAGGCCTAGTGCCATCAGTCCCTGTCAGTATATGACAGCCTTACAAATTCACACAATCCAGTCAGACAGTCCATGACTTTGCTCAAAATGACACTGTGGTATTTGCGCTCCACTGAGCCTCTTACACAAAATTTCACGTAACATGTACTTGGCATTTAAACATGACAGTCTCAGGCACGTAGTCTTGGCATCATATTCCATTTAAAAGACATGTTCAGCTAAAGGATCAGTCCTCCTCCTGAACATCCCAGTGAAGGTTCAAATAAGGCACTCAAAGCACAGAATGGAGCAGTCGTGTCTGTCGGCAGCAGCAGCTGAGTTGAATGGCACCGTGTTTCCTAAAGGGTAGAAAAGATGCAGAAAACTCAAATGGATGCATTAATATATTAAATTCATGCAGTAGTAACATACTGTGTGTTGGATGTGTTTATAAGTACTTTATACCTACATATTTTTTCCTTAAGCTAGTCACAACCTCAGTAATGTGAGGAGCAAAGCATGGCTGTGTGTGTTATGGTTGATTCCACAGGCATGGTAAAAGCACGTCTAGCACACTAAAGTACATTCAGGTACTGGATGTTTTTTTCCCCCGGTGTGCAGTTCTCATCATGATAGACAAAAAAATACAAAGATAATGACCTGCTTCCTGATTTTTTTTCTTGTCTTTACTGGGTTAGTCAAAACCTGCCTTTAAAAAAAAACAGAGAATGCTCCTGATAGTGTTGCCTCAAAATTTTAACCGTTCACTTTACTGTAGTATATTTATTCAGCAATGCTACATTATGACTCACAAGAAACTTTAAATAATGCTTCCACTCCCACAGAGATGCATAGTGTAAAAATGTCAAAATTTTCATGCCCATCTATGGCTGATCCTGTTAGGTCCTGTAATGATAAGCAGTTCTCCAGTGATAAAACGGAATAGTTAGAAATAACTAAAATCTATGAAGTCACAAATCTGATAAAAATAGAAGTCACATAAAGAAGCACATCCACTGAAGACTGTTGGATCACTTTTTGGATGAGAAAAAGTCATTAAAAAAAACCTTACTGACCACTATGAGCCATACAGCAATAGAGGAACCCTTTTACTGTAACTTTAAAAAGCTGAATATTAAAAGCTACAGTTACATGTTTGTATTCTTTTTACTTATAAACAAAATCATATTTTAGCGTGTAGCTAAAAAGACAAAACTCGTGGCCTCACTCACCTCCATCCGTCTAAGCGTCACCCCCGTACTGACTCATCCGCTTCTTAGACTTCAGCTCTTGCAGCCAAGCAGGCGAGGAGGCACCACTGAATGACACAGAGTCGATATTTCAACAATTCTTTCCAAACACATCTCGATCATCTATGTGATTTTTGTATTTTTTTTGGTGAGCAGCCCTTCTTTCTTTCTTACCCTTGGTCCTTGCCACCTATGGGTGGCAGCACGCGTGTAGCTCCTGCCAGATGAGCAGGCATGCGAGGAGAGCGTGGGAGCTCGGAGGGAGACGGTGCTACTTCTTCATCTTGATGTTCCCTCTCTTCTCTAGCTTTGTTTTCTACGGTTTCCTCTTTCTCTCCAGTTCCTCCGCCACCTGTTCTCTTTTTTAATTGAGCCTTAAAAAAGCAGAGAAAGACCCATTTGCATCATATTACATATAACGATCATCAAAAAACACATTGAAGGTGTTCTTGAGTGCTGCGAGAACTTACTAGCAGGTCTCCAGGACTCATGCCGGGAAACACTGGCACTCGCTGAGTTTGAGAACAGGCTACCTTTGGCTTAGGCTGTTCGTCCTCAGAATCTGACACCCTTTCTTTTGAAGGTGTTTCCTTTTCATCTGAAACAAGCCTTAAGTTCAATATCCTCAGCTGTCTTTTTACCACAGTTGCCTTCATGCAGATTAGATAACATTACAAATACTCTAATAACCTGTATGTGAGTCATGGGCACTCGAGTCCACTGTTGGTTCCTTCTGAACCAACCCTGCACGCAGCACGCGTGACGGACGTGTTCGGATTAGCCTCTTTCCCAGATCCGCCCTGGATCTTTGTGCACTGGTGTCAAGGAGAGGAGCAGAGCTCTGTACAGAGACACAGACACAAAATCTAGCAATGAAAAGAAAACACTGTATCCACAAGCATGCGCAGATGCACAAACACACATGTTAATGTTTTGGCTGATGACACAGACATCAACTGCTGTCATAAATGAAAGGGGACGGCTGAGAAACAACTAACTAACCTCAGGGAAAGGGGCCAACTCTGGCTCTTTCTGAGTGTCAGTAGTATCTTCAGACAAGACTTCAGGGACTTGGTCAGGGACTGGCTGTGGACTAAAGAAAACAAAAATGTAAACACAGCTGAAGAAGAAAAGTCACAGGGTATCGCCAAAAAGCTTTGAGCTCAGTTAACTTTGTGTGTTTGTGTGGCTTTTTCACCGCTTTTTTGAGCGTATGTGTTTAACTCTGTTAACCACAAGGGGGCACAGGGCGCTCTTGTACATGCTTGACAGCACAGCTGCATTTGGTTATGCTCTCACAAGATTTCTGTGCCTAAAAGACTTTCCAGAAGACTAAATTCAGACATTTGGTCAAACAAACTAACTAAAAAAAAAAGTAAAGTTTTATAGGCTTGTGCATGATCAGTGTTACACTGCATCCTTTGCTGTTCTGGGCTTTGTTGTGAAGCCACGTCTTCAGCACAAAATACAAAGAGTGACTCAAGCTACTTAAAGATACAACACTAAGTAGGTTTTTTTCCCCCCTATAATGCAGCCTCTTTCCTACCTGCTACTTTCAGGGGTTTCCTCCCAGACCCCATCCTCCTGGTCTGGTTCAAACTCTATCAAAGCATCAGTGTCCTTGTCTGCATTTGTTGTGGAGAAATTGTTGACTTGATCCTGCGAGATGAGATGGACACAACATTTCAGTTCAATTCAAAAGGAAAACACATCATGCAAAAACCAGAGAAAGCTGTCAATACTGATGTTTTAATTCTAAACTGGTGCAGAAATCTGCCAGTACTGTTCTGTCCACTGACTGAGTGCTTTTTTTTTTTTTTTTAACTGTTCTTCTATGTTCTGTAAGTTTGTGTATTAGAACTTTAAATTGTGGAGCTGAAACAGGGGGAAACTAAACTGTGTGCTGAGCCAAAAACGCCAACTACACAAAGAGGAAGGACCAGCCAAGCATGCGTCTTTTAATGAGCCAGTCACAGAGGCTGGGCTGTCCTCAATGAACACCGGAGGCATGTACATGCACGCACACACACTGGCACACACACACCTATACGCCTCGACAAGAGACAAACCAAACACGCTTATGACGTCACACCCACACGGACTACATGCACGCGCAAACACAAGCGTACACAGACGCACATAAACACATTCCAAACAAAAGGAACTACTGTGCGCTTCCTCGCAAACATTCCTTTAAGCTCACTTCACATTTTGTTGAGAGGCACATCCCAGTGCTGTATGGCCAGATACTGTCACCTGGATACGAGACAACAGTTGAGTAAACATCTCGTCTCCTTTGTGAGGCCATTTATTACTCAGGACTCTCAGGGCAGCTTCATTTGCACAATGCCTGTTATCTGCCAGCATCACAGCACAAATGAATAGGCTGCTAGTGATTTTCCTATGACCGCAGTTCATGTTCAGATGCAGAGAAAAAACAAAGTCTGCTTGTTTTTGTGGAGCAACGCATTGATCCTTCACCTGTGCTACCTTTACCACAAAGTTGCAGCTGTCAGTCACTAAGCGTTAATGTTTCAACGTTAACTGCTGCCTTCCAGGAAATACATTCTGCTGAGTTCAAAAGGAAACAAAAAATCTTTTCCAAATATGCTGTTATTCCTGTTCGGCTGAACCACATGCACGCAACAGTTAAAGAGACAGGGGTGCATATCTGAAATCAAACAGCCAGTACACTTCTATTTTTAATTTTAAAAAGAAGAAGAAGAAAGTTACTTTTCCCTGCTCCTTTGTCACCACAACAGGTCGGTCTGCATGTTTGACTGGCAGAGTTTGCCTGGGGATGTCCTTCCTGATGCAACCCCTAAGGGGATTTGTGTCTCTGGATGGAATTGGACCAGCAACCTTTCGTTTGCTAAGCAAATGTGTAAACCACTACAGTATGAAGGAGTTTTAGAAATGGAAAAAAATAAAACAAAATGATGAAATTGCTTCACTTCAAATGCCCCAGATGTCCTCCTGTGACCATAGCTGAAGGAGTTTTCAACAAATATTAGATATTGGAACATACTGGAACAATTGCAGAGAAATCAAAGAGACATCTGTGAACTGGAAAAATATCCAATACTCACTTTCCTTTTATCTCTCTTTTGGTCCCTACCAACACATAAGGGAAACTTCTGGGGCAGGAGATATATTCTCCAATTAAATGCCATATCAACCCTCTGACCCCAACCCTAACCCCAAGTCTAACCTTAGACAATCAGAATACGTAATTTTTATTTTTATTAAATTGTTCTCCAAAGTATCGACAGTCAGGGAACAAAAACAATAATTATTCTGAAAAACTATTTTTTTTTAAGTCCCTTTTTCTTTCTGCAAAACATAAGGTTTGGTTTAGGATTAGCACTTATGATGATTTAGATCTCAGAGGGTTAAATTAATCCAGATTCAGTTTTTCAGGTTTCATTATGTGCCATAGAAATGCGGGGAACAGAAGACCCTGAGATATCAAGAAATGATCCCATATCTGCCCTGTAACAGCTAACACTGAGGGCCCTTTTTCCCTAAAGTGGCTGTTCCTCTACCTGGGTTTGCACTGTATGACCCAGGGAGAGAGATTGTCCCCCACACACAAAAAAAAATCCTGCTGGTCAAGCATGCTAGTGTCATTCCCAGGATTTTCCAACTTTTTAAAGATGCTTTTCCACAAAGAAAAAGTCCCTCCTAACATAAATTTGCATTGCTGGATGAAAAATGATGTAGTGAAACAGATGCTGCTTTTTGACTCACTTTCCTATCGTTAACAGGATTTTTTTTTTTAGACTGCGTGCAACAAAACAAGACAAAAAAGGACTGAAGGAACATCAAGTTCTTCCCGGGCAGTGGAAAAGTTGTGCAGACTTTAGGGGGAAACACGGCTAATGAGCTACATATTCCACTGGATCCACTGCTAATATAAAAATACATGAGCTTTATTCAGTCCCAAATAGTAACATTTGAACATTTGGGATTAGGCCTTCTAAGCAGAGTACATACCTACCACAATGGCTAAAAGCTCTACCTCTGTTTGTTAGTACAGCATGTGCTACTGAGGGCGGCGGATGTGCTGTACAAGTTAAGACAGAGTCTGCTTCATTATAGTTTACCTGCATAACATTTTTGTCACGGTCAGTGGAATGTGTAGGGTAATTTGTTTGCAGCTAAGTGGAGAGAATAAAAGCCTAAAAGATGCCACAAGCACAGCTAAATGAGGATAATCAACAATCAGGACAGAGTCCTTCATAATTCAGGACAACTATGAAGGACTGTCAACAAAACATCACTGCCAATGAATCAAAGTGAAAGATCATCAAATTAAGGGAAAAACTTTTCTTCAGCATGTCTCTCCTGTACACCCACATGTACTGTATGATAAAGGCACTGAGAAATTTACATAATATATACTTAAATATAGCAATAAACAAAAGGCATAATGGCATTAACTAAGAAGCCGGCATTGAGCCAAAGGCGGGCAGTTTGAACAAAAGCCAGCTGCAGATATGGAAGTGGCACACAAACAACAACAGTTAGATAAACCTTGTCTAAGTGTGTCACACTTTGTTATTGTCCGGTGCTTTATCTCTGACACACACCACAGACAGAGAGGGAAAGGGCATGACTGCACACTGATAAAAAAAAAAAAAATACAAGCAGAAAACTTAATCAGATCGCTCTGTCCTTCCTGAAACACAGTCACTGTGTGCTGCACTCCCTATTTAGATTTGCATGGCTATCTTTTAACCCATGGCCATGGAAATATTGGACTGGGTAATGACTTACATGGGAATTTTTGCAGCATTCTTTGACAAAACTCTCCCTAAAAGCTGCTGTGTTTGCTATACTTTGATCACTGCACCTAATGATAATGGAATTCAGATTAGAAAGCCTTTAAAGATAGTTACTGTAACTGTATACTTTGCTGGGTTATTATATCAACTCTTACAGAACAGGCTTCAGTGGCTCTCCTCTGGAAAGTCTGACGACTTCTGACGGAGAAGCGATGCAGGGATCTCCTGCTGCGTCTGGCAAAGCTACGGAGCGGTGACATGGCTCTCTGAAATCTTCCTCCCTCGTTTCTACCTTCCTCGTCTTCTTCTTCTTCTTTATCCTCCTCATCCTCCTCCTGCTTCTCCTGGCCCCACACGAGCTCCAGAGCCCCTTGCAAGGACCGTCGTAGGCTGCCCACCCAGCCTGCCACCTGCAGCTGGGCGGCCGACAGTTTTCCTCCAAAGTACTGCATGCTCGAAAAGCTCACACAGCTGGCTGCACTGACGGTAAGGTCACCATGGGAACTGGGTCACCAGAGAAACTGAGGTTCAGCTTTGTTAGAGATGATAGGATTTTGTGGGTGAGTCAGAAAGCTGGGTCTGTGATCCAGCTTTCAGTTGACATTTTAAGCAAGCAGAAGGTATGCACAGGACGAGTTTGTAGAAAGAAGCTTTCTGACATCACAGAAGATAAAACGTAGTCCATCTTTCATTTGAAAGGGATACTTTATCTCGCTACATATTTTCATGCTTCGGCTCACACTAACTTCCTGTAATAGTCTATTATTTGCTGTCAGTAAAGAAGTAAATAGTCCGGCCGGCCATGTGTTTGCACTGTGACGACACTATTCCACTGCCACATTAACTATGATGGATGTGAAACAGCGGCATCCCAAAGAAAGATCTTCCCATCATCAAGTTAGCATCCATTTAAAAGACAAACTGGCTGAAGTGCGCGTCAAAAACTCCCCTTTGTCATCGCTTTGGAAGCAAAAAGAGCTGAGAAGGTTTCAGTCTAAAGCTGAAAATTTATGTCTTTTTATGTGCGCTCCTTTATCTCTAGAGAGAAAAAGAATGAAAAAAGAGAAAAAGAATAAAAAAAAATATCACATGGGAAACATCTGACACTCCAAACATCCAAAGGCAAGTACAGAGAGGCAACCCTTTATCTCCGTCAGACCTGAGCGATTTCAGAGAACGTCAACACAAAGCGGAGGTCTGTGTTCGGATGTGGAAAATCCCCGAGGGAAGTAGGAAAGGTGCGGCCAGCTGGGCCAAGGTGCTTTCTGTACCTCCCTCCGCCGCTCTCTTCCTGTAGGTAAATGTGGGCAATGAATGAACCAGGTCTTTGTGACAGAAAAAGGCAAATGAAGCAGCAGAAATCACAAAGACTACTGAAAGGGTGAGGAATACCTAGTAGAAAGAATAGACAGTTGATGTGAACTTTCTTCTCTGTAGGTTAGCCCATCCTCTTTTTGTGTGTATGTGTGCCAGAGAATGTGTGTGTGTGTGTGTGTTTGTGTGTGCAGGAGAGGGGGTGGGGGTGTGACAGGCTCCCTCTCAAAACAGGGTGGAGAGATTGAGAGACAGAGACAGAGAATGAGAGCAGACGTGGGCACCATGTATGGTCATTCTTACATCCTGCTCTGCTGGACAGATCCAAAAGAGGGCATGCTGACCACATAGCACCTAGGCTCTTCTTGCTATCAGATCCCAGCATCATATGTCTGCCTTTCTTTTAGTCAGAAGCCTGAATGAGGGTGCACGGTTGGCTGCACACCTTGTGTTTACCTAGCAAACATTTCCTTCAATCTGCTTTGTCAAATGAAAAGCTTTTGTCGGTTTTATTTTGACATTATCGCATCAAAAAGGAAAGAAAAAATACAGTTCAGTGTTACAGGGGTCTTGATATGGCAGTGCCCTAAATGAGATAAAGTTTGTCATTTCTGCAGTGCACGGTGAGGAAGTGCAACGTCAAAGAGCAGCAGCGCCACTCAGTGGTGCAGACAAGAATCTACTCACACAGATGGGACAAGCAAAGCAACAGATATAGCCTTTACCGCAGCCAGGCGGTTGCTTACATTGCCCAATATATCACAGGTTATGTATGTTAGGGTTTGTTTGCTACAGCACTGACGCAGCAAACATAAACACTCACTCACAATCATGATACTGATACTATCTTACACACACACACGATAGTGTTTTTGTTAAGTCTGCAAAAATGTTGCATGTTCAAACAGGCGGTGAGCCTATCTATCTTCAATGTCATATGTCTGGCAGGCCTGCTCTCATTAGGTGCAAAGAGCTCTGCTCAGCTTGAATTTCTTTTAAATATTTATTTCTGTGCCAAAATTTAACATCAGTTCACTTTGCCCCGTCATCAGCCGCAGTTCCAAAGAAAGTTGGGACACTGGCTAAGATGTTCATAGAAACAGAAACATTTAAAGTTATATTTAAATAAAAAAGTCATACAAAGAAAACCTATGAAAGGCTAAACCAGAAACTTTTCTTTTGGGTAAAATGTATGCTCATTTTTAACGCATTATCAGCAACAGCTTTTAAACAAGATTGAGACAGAGTCAACAAAATCTTTAAAAAAGAAAGGAGTCTAGTGCTAAAAAACAAACAAACCACTTGTTAATGGTTATCAGTAACATAAATGGTCATAAAAAGACCATCTAAGACAAACTGAGCATTTCAGGAAGGGCTTCACCACTAACAAGGCCACGGGTCAGCAATGTGAGAATAATATTTCTCAACATAAAATTGCATAATACTGTTAAAAGTTGCTCACACGAGACATCAGTGATAAACACAGCATGAATTCAGCTGCAGACCTGAAAGTAATTGTCAGTGAACACAGACTGATGCTGCGTTCACAAACTCGCCATTCGTGGCCCAAAGAGAAGTGACTAAAGAAATGTTTTTGGTCTGACCGATCCAAATTTGATATTTCATTAGCACCAGATGAAACCAGAGGATCAGGTCAGAGGACCAGAGGATCAGGTCATATGCACTAACATCAGAGATGTTAGTGCATATGACCTTATATCTTATTTCACCAAGGCAATCCCATAGTCGGTGCTAAATTGCGGCACAGACCCGTAATCCTTGGAAAACATCACGCATCTTGTGAAATGAAAACCATGACACACGTTTTGCTGCTGTGCCCACTTTTTTCTTTTAGGTTGCTGGTGTCAAGTTCAAAATGAGCACATATTTTTAAAAGCACTGTAACATTTTTGGAACATGGGGTTGTATTACCTAGCATAAGGGTAACCAAGGTAACATTTTCCTGCAACACTCAGCCCAGCTGATTGGGTTACTTCCATCAAAGTGTATAGTGGTCACGTTCACACTGCAGCTGTACTGCAATTTCAGTGCCACTGCACGTGAACTAAAACAAAAACTATTTTTGTGTTTTATCTGCATTTTGCAGATTAACCACATTCATGCTGAGGGTTAGATAAGATCAATACAAATCTATTAATAACTCAGCATTATGACTGAAAAAAAAAGGCTATCAAAGAAGATATGACTTTTGAACTTGTGGCCATTAAAGATACTCATTGGTAGTTTAGTTATTTCTGTACGAATCCAGGGTAGCTGTTTCCAGCTTTTGTGTTAAGCTATGCTAATCGATAACTGATGTCATTAAGTATCCTGCAGACGTGACTGCAGTATTCATTTCCTCACAAAACTCTCTGAAAAACAGAATATAAATGTTTTGGTTTCCAAAATGCTGAACCACACGTTTAGATAGCACTTCATATTACATAATTGCATAAATGTAGCTCTCCACTACTACTCAAATTTCCTTACAATTTGGTAATAATATTACAAGAGATGTCAAACGGAAAGATGTGACCTGCTGTCTGTTGGTTATAGCCCCATGGCACAGACACAGAAACCTGCCGAGTGTGATTCAAACACTTCACAAAAACTTCACATGCTCATATTTAGTCTTCTTCTGTGTAAAATGCTTCTTTAAAATGCTTGCAATGCCTCTGCTTAAAAAGGAACGTTTTTTTAAAGTACAGAATGAAAGCAGAAGACAGAGAAGGCAGACAGGCGTTGGAAAAAACAAACAGGAAGTCATAATCTTGCTTCCTGCCATCATAACTTTGCACCGTCATCGCACTTTTTTTTTTAAAATCTCACACTTACCGCAATGATTGGCAGTCATTTTGAGAGCACAAACTTTGAACAATGCACATTCAGGGCCAACCTCACCCTAGCTTCTTTGATGTCTCTCACTGTGATATAAGAAGTAATCACTTCAAAGGGGGGGAGATGGTACTACTGAGAAGTGCGAAGTTGGATTTCAGGTCACACCTCCACTCAGAAAACGTGACTTTTACCTTCAGAAAATTTGGCTTGCATTAATTTCCTGGAGACTTATCCTCATCGTATGCTGAACCCAGCCTTATTTTATGAGGTCAGTTTTGGAGTCTTGCTTTTTATAGTTAAAAAGAAGGAGGCTCCCCAGTTGTGTTAACATGAGTAATACAAGTACACACTCACAAACACACACACGCATGTAGATAGTCACGAGTGCTTAAGCAGTGACTTAACCATGCTGAAGCAAGTATGACAAGATATTTCTCTCCTTGTGTTACAGGAATGGCAAGCAAAGTGCTGGTGCAGGTGAGGTGTGTATGGTTGCCAGGTTGATATGATTCAGTGGCAAAATAACCACATTTACTAGTGGTGCACGCCCCTGTTTCTCTTCCTGATCTCACCCTGTCTGCATAAGTGAACAATTGAAGCTTTCATACAACCATAGTGATGTCCATAAAACAAAATCTAATCAAGCACGACAGAAATACAAATCAAGTCCCTAACCAAATGGGACTGACCTTTTGCTCGTCTTCTTGTTTCACCTCGTACTCGAGCTCTGTATCTTCCTCCACCTCTTGAGAGAGGAGCTGTCCCTCTTCTGGCTCATCTTTTGTTTCCTCCACCTCTTCTCGCTCCTCCAGGGCAGGTGTATTAACACGCTGGGCTGGTTTTTCCACCTCGTCCTCCTCAGTTTTGACATCCAGGGACACTAGCTCCTCCACTTCTTTGTCCATAAAGTCAACCCAGGTAGTTCGGAGAACCGGACTAGTGTGTGTTTTAGGCTGTGAGGTCATTCTCACTGGTTTGACTGAAAAATCATCAAATTCTATGTCGAGCAGAGGCTCTTTGACCGAGAAGTCATCATAAACAATGTCGAGTGGACTCTCTGTGGGCTCATAGGTATTTGCTGAGAGGGGATACAGTGATTCTGACTTCAGACTTTGTCTTTCTCTCTCAATCCGTCTCGTCTCCTCATCTCTCTGTTTTTCTGACTGTATCAGCCTCTCCATGTCTTCCTCTTTTTTCTGCTGCATTTTTCTCTCCACCTCTATTCTTTCTTTCTCAATCTGTCTCTTTCTTTCCTCTTCCCTTCTTTCCTCTTCTCTCTGTTTTTCTACCTGCCTCAGTCTCTCCATCTCCACCTCTCTTTCCTGTTGCATTTTTCTCTCCATCTCTATTCTTTCTTTCTCAATCTGTCTCTTTCTTTCCTCTTCCCTTCTCTCCTCCTCTCTCTGCTTTTCTAATAGCCTCATCCTCTCCATGTCTTCCTCTTTTTCCCGTTGCATTTTTCTCTCCATCTCTATTCTTTCTTTCTCAATCTGTCTCTTTCTTTCCTCTTCCCTTCTTTCCTCTTCTCTCTGTTTTTCTAACTGCCTCAGTCTCTCCATCTCCACCTCTTTTTCCTGTTGCATTTTTCTCTCCATCTCTATTCTTTCTTGTTCAATCTGTCTCTTTCTTTCTTCTTTCCTTCTCTCCTCTTCCTTCAGTCTCTCCTTTTCCCTCTCCTCCTTCTCTTGTTTAATTTGCTCTTCTTTCTTTTTTGCCCTCTCCTCTTCCATAAGCCTGTGCTCTTCCCTCTGTCTTGCCTTTTCTTTTTCTCTCTCTTCTTCATCTTTTTTCTGCTCCTTTTCTAACATAAGTTTTGCTTCTTCTTTCTCCTCTGCTTGGCGTCGTTCTTCAAATTCCAGATGTTTCAGTCTTTCTTCTTCTTGCCTTTGACTCTCATCATAATTTTTCTGAAGAATTCCTACTCTTTTATAGACTGGCACTATAACGGGGACATCCTCCTCAGGAGTATCCCCAGGACCCTCTTCCTCTTCTTCTTCACTGTCAGAATCAGAATCTGAGCCTAGGATCAGCGGAGGACTACCATCATCGCTCTGCACAGTACCAAAGCGAACAGAGCGACGTTTGACGTTGATCTTCTTTGGTACGTCCTCACTCGGGTTAGGGCTGTACAGTTGGAGGTCACTCTCTGGTGATTTGTTTTGCTCTTCTGGTGTCTTTGCTGCACTTTCCAATGACTTCTCTTCACTATGAGCACCTTTTAATGCTTCCATTGGGAGCTTTGTTAGTTCTTCAGCAGGTGACACCTTTGAAGGCAGGTCCACAGTCGGACTGGGCAACAGTTCTTGGGCAGAAGGTTTGAGAATTGAGGTTTGGGGTATTTTCACTGCTGTTGGAGAAGTCACAGACTCAAAGCTGTGGAAAAGATAACAATCACAGTTATTCATTGTGAACAACAGAGTTTTGATATGAAGATGATTTTTTTTTTTTTGTTCTCAAAATTAAAGCAATCTAGTTATCACACCACACAAACTACAAACACAAATGAGAAAACTTTGGTGGGTTGTTTCTAGAAACTAGCATTAAAGTAACATGCAACTAGAACTAGAGTTACATCAGAAGACTGACACCACCCTGTGGTTATAGCTGTCTGTACATTAAATACAAAGCAGATGTTAAGCTTAGTGTAGATCTGGAGAAACGGCCAATTACCACCCTGAAAGTCCGTAAAATAATACTTTGCACCTCACTTTTAATGCACACAAAAGCTCAGCTTTAATGTTGACAAGTTTAAAAGTTTTACAAGGAGCAATTTCTTGGATCTATTTCTTGTTCAGGCCAGTGACTTCCCCAAGTCTTCACTGGTTTGCTGGCAACTTCACAAGAATCCAGGAAGCATGTGGCATATTTATGATATCCAGCATTAGGGCCTAGAGTGGTATTTATCTAATCCAGCTGTCAGTTAGCATAAATTGCCTGGAAATTGTGAGCATTTCCGGATACTTTATGCTTTAAAAGGTCTTCACCCAGTTAAAAACCATGCTTTTACTTATCTACTTTAGTGTCTAGTCATTCAAATAGTCATGATGTCATTTACACGCTGTCAGAAGCTTTACAGAGTAGATAATGTATCTTCAGTACATGCAGTAGTAGTTCCACTGAAAACTACTGACAGTGAGAAGTCTCAAAAACTGCAAGAAACACAATTAAAATTCCATTAACATCTATTGTAGCTGGAACACCAGCACAAGTCTCAGTATCTAATATATATATATATATATATATATATATATACTAGATAGATACTACTATAAATATCTAATCTTATTAAATTAGGGCAAATAAATTAAACTACCTGGGAGTGACTCAGTACCTGAATGAGGAAAAATATGCGTAGCAACGTGCAGACAGCTGGACTTCTAATCTCAAAATTCACACACTGCACTAGGCTAGTTTGCTCACTTATCTAACCTTGGTTATTTGAGGACATAAATCTGGCCACAGTGTCGATACTGCAGCAGCATTTTTCATTTACCACGCCCAGATTACTCTCTAGACACACTGAACACGGAGGGGAATGAAGACAGAAACACTCAAACTTTCCTTCCTCAACAGTTCTAGACTTGCACTCTTGCTACAACTGCTCACAGAAACTAGAAGCTGCCACTGCCACTCACACTAAAGACGCATCCTATCGACTCCTATTGTATATGTTCTCAAATCCAAGCGGCCAAGATAAAAAAATAAAACCTAAGAGGAAATTGTTTTATCCATTATACATTTGCTCATCCTGTTGAAAGGAAAGCCCCCAAAATGCAACAAATAAATCACATTTAAGGTTAAAGTTTTAGTCATAAATCATCTACACCTGATCAACGAAGACGGGCTTTAGCTCTGAAGCAGCGCTTAGAAATGAATGTTCATTTCCTTTTATTCATGTCTAATCTTGTCACCAAACACACACAGCACAGCCTTACTTACCTCTTGGAGTGTGTCGGGGATGCAGCCTGAGGCTTCTTCTCTGTTTTTGGACCCTCAGAACTTGTTTCTACTGCCCAGTTTTTGATGCGCTCCTTCACCCCTCCTATACCATCTAAAATTTCTGGCTCCTCTCTTTTCGGAATGACCTCGGGTCTCGACCTCGAGTCAAACAGTTGGCTGATTCTGCGTTTTATACTGTTTCCTCCACTGTAATCCTCTTTCAGTTCACTTTCATCACTCTCTCTGTTTGAAGGCTCTGGTACTGTCTGCTTCTGCTCTGGTGCTGTCTGCTTCTGCTCTGGTGCTGTCTGCTTCTGCTCTGGTGCTGTCTGCTTCTGTTCTGGTACTGTCTGCTTCTGCTCTGGTGCTGTCTGCTTCTGCTCTGGTACTGTCTGCTTCTGCTCTGGTACTGTCTTCTTCTGCTCTGGTACTGTCTGCTTCTGCTCTGGTACTGTCTTCTTCTGCTCTGGTACTGTCTGCTTCTGCTCTGGAGCAGGCAACGCTGGCTTATTTGAATCGGCTTTGGCGTTGGCTGTAGAGACGGCTGTAGCAGGCTGCGGGGGCCTTAACGGGCCACCTGACTCAAACTTTGAGGTGAGCTTCGTGGACAGACGCTTCCTAGCACCACCCCAACGAAATGTTTCATCAGTTGAAGAGGAGCCGTCGCTGCCTGATTGTTCCCGCATTTGGGCCACAGAAGCCTGGGTTTCATCTTCCTTCTTTTTTCCATCTTTCTGCTCTGAGTTAACTGCAACTAACTCTGGCTCCCCAGAAGCATTGTGGTTTGTTTGGATAACATCATTTTTCTGGACCGACTCAGATTTCGCTGTCTCTTTAGGTGGACTGGTTTGTGAGGCTGATTTTAATACACTAGAATCTTTTGAAAGAGTTTCCTCTTTTTGCGGACCTGCTTCACCAGCTTCGGTTGGTTTTGGTTGACTTTTGGTGACCACACTTTGAGAGCCTGGTTTGGAATTTGAGGTGGCAGTTGGTTGAGACGGTTTCTGAGCAACGGTGGCCAAAGTGGGTTTGGAGACACCTGTACTCTCAGATTTCTGAGTTTTCGACAAAGCGGAGGACGTCTTTGGGGCATGAATGGAGCGGATGGTGGTGTTCCTCTGCACAGAGAAGGGCTTGGGAACGAGCGCAGGTTTGGGGGCCAGGGCTGGCCTGGGACTGCTAGTCTTGGGAACTTCAACGGAGCTCTCCATGGCCGAGTCGCTGAAAGAGGAGGAGAGTAAGGAACAGAACATGTTTAGCTACAGCAAACTTTATTGAAACTTACTTTAATGAAAACCATTTTACACTCACAACAGAGAAAGCCAGTTGGTTATGTTGTTACAAAGAAGACCAGAAAAGTCTGGTTTGTCTAGATTTTTCAAAGTGCATTAGCACTGCAGAAGCAAAGAGAAACTAATCAATCATTCTGAATAAACACCAGCAAGTATGAAAAGTCTTCCAGCCGGTCTCTTAGATATTTTCTCCTGCAGGCTTCCGTCTTTGATTTGATCTGTTGATAACATAAAATGCACCGAGCCTTTCCTGGATTTCTTTTCCCTTCATAATTAAACCAACCTTGTCACATAGCGAAGCTCTGATGCTGTCACTGTCATTTCTTTTCAACCTCTGATGGCTCATCTTGATTGAGGATGTTTAATCACATAAAATGGGAAACTAAAATTAATTGATTAAAAATGAGCTGGATAAGCCACTGTAAATAGGTCCACATGATAACATTTACAGATATTAAGTGTTACACAGTTATAAAAACTGAATTCAGCTGGAAGTGAGCTAAGTGAGCACTTGAAAGTAAAAATAATCGAGATCAAAAGAGGCAGGTAGGGTACACACAAAGATTGGAACATCCCATGTATCTACAATACAATCTACAGAACTGCCACAGTCAGACTGGAGCTCTCATTGATCTGAAACCACTAGAAGATAAACAAACCGTAACTGTCCCGAGACCTGTCATGTGATCATTTTGGCCAAGAGAAATGGTCTCCCCTCACAAAAGGGCCAAATTTACACACCGTGTGAAAAAGATAACAGTAATGCAATATGTGACCGAATCTGCTACACTAAATACCACAGGCATTGTGTGCTGCATGTCATCTGGTTTGTCCTGTAAGACTTAAACCAGTATCTCCACGCCCTGCAGTTTTAAAACTTTCTACACTAACTTGTACAACTTAAGCAACTAAATGCTTATCGAGCCATTCTGATGCCATCAATCTGCAGCCGGTTTGCATAAACTGGTTTGATTCTAAACAACAGTATGTATCCACTTAGGTATTTTTGCATGGGGTAAGCACTGTCAGTTTCCTTTTATCTTATTTTTTTGTAAACCACTTAAACACAACACCTCTGGGTGTGCAAGATATTGTGTAATGGGATCAGGTTGGACTACAGCTGTGTGCACCACCCAGTGAGGTTTTTTTTTTTTTTTTTAAGTGTCCTGTTTACCCCCCCCCCCCCAAATTCCTAAGAAACAAACATTGCTGAGGAGAAAAAGCTGCTGCTGATAGATGACTTTATGCTCTTGCTTATTTTAGTGGGTTTCACGGGTTTTGCACAGAAGATCATTCCCCTGCAGCACTCTGGAGGGCAGGCTTTGAACTTTCTTTATCTCTGTTTGCCTTTAGTGCCTGTTACCCTGTCAAGGCTACACTGCTGATTGCCTTTCGTTTTGTTCGTTTCTTCTCTAAGTGATGCTGTGACAGCTCGCTTAATCTGGCGTTAGTTTAGTCTCCAAGAGCCAAACGTCGCGATTTAAAGACTTGACCTGTGAAATCAGCGTTACACCCGTATGTTTGTTAATATGTTACTAATGGACGCGTCAGTGATGAACTCCGAGCCGCTGAACCAGCTCAGTGTACACAGAAAAATGGACAAAGAAAGGCGATATAAATGAAATGAAATTCATTAGAGCCTGGGTGCTGCTGCCACAACTCTTTTGTAAGGATGAGAGCATTCACAATATTTACAAAGCTTGGAAAACATTACACAGTCACAACGATTGTGCACCTGCCCCTAACTTACCTTTCTCATCATTAAGATATCAATATTAGCAGTTAGCTTTATAAAGTTTTGTTTTGTTTTTTTAATTTGTGTGTTTACCTCTCGTCTTCAAGAAGTCATAAAGGTGGAAGGGGAGGAAGGAAGCGGGAAGAAGATACAAAAGAAAACTGTTCCTCCGTTTCCCGTGATCGTCTCGCCTGCTGAGTTGTTGTCAGACTGTGTGTGTGTGTGTGAGTGTGTGTGGGTTTTTTTCAGCTCATTCACACCAAAAAGACGTCAGCCTGCTCCGCCACCCGGCAGACACTCCCTCCGCCCGGCTCAGCCCGAGCCACGCTGCTTCGAGAAACACGGAGACCGGAAGGGGCGGGGCCTCACTTCAAAATAAAAGCGCACTGAGCGGTGTTGAGCGTCCTGAAGTCGATTTGGTAGAAATGTTTTAATCAGCATAAAAATGGTTTCAGTTTGGACAATAAAACAGGTCTGAGAAGCAAAAGTGCTGGGTAAAGCCATTCGATCCGAAAAATAAAATATTTTAGGTGGCATTTCACTGGCTTATAAAAGATGTGGATCACGAGTGAAATGAGAAATTTCCCTTGAATGCTTTGAATTCTGGTTTTTAAAGTTTCTCCAAAGGATAATTTTCAGTACTCCGCTTTTTTTTTTTTTTTTAAATATACGTATAAGCTAACATGGTATTAACAGTGTGGTTGAAGTGCTGTAAAAGGTATGAACCTTTTAGAGCTCTAAGGTTTGAGGAACAGGAGTAAAACAGATAGTTTGTGACTTCACTACAAGGTAAATACTCAGTTTTAAAAGGTGAACCTTTATCTAATATTTGCACATACCTGAGAAAATGAAAACAAAATTTCTTAATTGACTCACCATAAAGGGAAAATCCCCCTCTAAATGTTCTGTGTTGAAAATTTGGACCGGAGGTCCTCTGTAAGTTTATCCAACTTGACAGCAGTTTTCTGCTCAGTGGACTGGATTAACAGGTTCTGACTGAGATGAAAAGCCACTTTGCCCACAGAGAAAAGGAATAAGATCCGTTCAGCTCACACTGCTTCATGGTGGTGAGGCTACCTGGGGTTTCTTAACATCAGGCATCAGCACTGACGCAGTAAACTCGAATTTGCATAACAACCTGAGTCTTTACGACGGTAATTTGCGTTGCCTGCGCGCCAGAACAAGAACACACAAGCGAACTTTGTGCAAATCTGAGAAGTGTGACTTCTTTGAAACAAAAAACAACCTTTTTTATTAAACAATTCAGTGTTAGGTGTGTGTGTGTGTGTGTGTGTGTGTGTGTGTGTGTGTGTGTGTGTGTGTGTGTGTGTGTGTGTGTGTGT
>JAVDPK010002429.1:280159-301547 GCA_034780415.1 Cichlasoma orientale
CTCCAGAAGGCCACATTGCAACTTCTCCTCCAGCATCTGGAAAATCCTCTCTCTCCCCCCCCCCCCCACCTTTTTTTCCTCCTCTAGGGGATTATAACGGCCCGACTGGCCGATTGGTGACTTCGCAACATGGCCGATGCTTTCTTCTTACTTTATTGATGCTATATTACGCACAAAATCCTCCAGATTTCCCCTTGAATGTGCATGTGTTGTGCTCGAAAGACGCGTTTTTATTCTGTGTGACTTACAGCTTGTGTTTCTCTCATTCAGCAAAATGTTCATCGGGGGTCTGAGTTGGCAGACAACACAAGGTGAGCTGTCCCGCACGCTACTTTAACAAGTCTGGATTAAAAGCCTCCTGTTTACTCCTTTATGCGTTTTGGTCTAATAATAGCTTTCGTGATAACCTGCGAGGCTTCCTGAAGTTTAAGAAGAAACGCGGTGAATAGTTAAAATCAAAGCCTCCTATTCATTAAGGATCAGCTCTAGGGTTTAGACTCAGGAGACGCAGGAGATCGTGCACATACGACGACTTGTCTGCCTTTCTTTCCTGTGCACTCATTACGCTGTTAATAACCGAGGAGGGCATTCATAGTAAAAGTGATCGATTATTCAGCGTTAAAAGCTGAAGTTGGGCTCATTATCGTGCCCACGCTCGTGTTGTTGTTTTCCTTATTGTTGCACTCCGCTGAATCCATTCATTTATTTTAAGAGCCGTGAGCGCAAGGCTGATGCACGGACACAGTTTATTCTTGTTGCGATAGCCCGTGTTATTATCTTCTGCTGTGTCAAAACAGCGAGCGTCACCAAGTGTGTAGCTTTGTTTGTGGTCCGCAGGGCCTAATGGGCTGTTGTGCTGAATGGTCAGAGAGCCCGATGCACAGTCTCCGGAGGACTGGACGGGGACACAAACACAACGTGGTCCGCCCGACCCCATTGTCTCTCTCCAGCCCCTGCCAGCACATCAGGGCCTGTAAGATGAGTCCCACACTCCTTCCTTTTCACTTAACAGTATCTCCCTGGTGTCTTTGCAGAGGGCTTGAAGGAGTACTTCTGCAAATTTGGCGAGGTGAAGGAGTGCATGGTGATGCGGGATCCCGTTACCAAGCGGTCGAGGTAAGAAGGAGGCGTGTGCGCTCCGCCGTCCTATCACTGGATGCCTCATGCTCTTCCATGCTTTTCCATGAGAGCTGTCGTGAGTTTGCATTCTGATTTTGTCACTTGCGTGCCCCCCTCTTTTTTTTTTCACCTTCTTTTGCAGGGGGTTCGGCTTTGTAACATACGCAGAACAAGCCGGTGTGGAAAAGGTTTTGGCGCAAAACAGACACGAGCTGGATTCTAAAACGGTGAGTTCTTACTTTGAACTGGATGGTACAACTTGGGCAACTTTTCTTGCTCGGATAGTGTGTAGCCTGTTTTTTTTTTCCCTCTCTCGGTGCATTTTGCCTCCAACAGTATGGCTTGTAAAGTTGAGAAGTGCATTTTGGAGTCCCCCCCTCAAGCCCTCCTCCTCCACCTCCTCCTGTCTGCTCATTTCCCTCTCCAAATCCTGGTTCAGGGCGCCAACATGAAAGCGTTCTTTCTTGGTCTTCATTGCCATGGTTACCTGGGGACCTGAATGGGGTAGGAGCCCCTTGCAAAAAAGCCCTCACAGGTTTTTATGCAGAGCAGAGAGTTCACAAGTTTTTTTTTCCTCTTCTTATTCTTTTTTCATAGAAAAATAGCAAGCAGTAGTTTTTTTTTTTTTTTTTTCTGTGGCAGCTCTCAGAGTTTTGGGGAAGTGTTGTGGCAGTGGATCCCAATGCTGATGCAGGGAGAAGGAAGACTGTGAGGTCAGAATAGGTGAATTTAAATAGTGATGCAACTCTTTGGGATTTGTCTGCGTTTGTCTGTGATTTCCCCCTTCTACACTGCTTAACCGTGAACAAACAAATGTGGGTAAATTTCACAAACCGCGCACCAAACACAGGACAGACAGCGCGCTTGTGTTCAGGTAATTCATATTTATGCGGGAGACAATGACTCAAGCACCAGTGTGAATCTCTGTGGTTTGTTTTGGTGAGAATCAGAGGCCTGCATTTGAATATCTATTAAAGTGCGAATGCTTCTCTCTTGGTCATGCAGATTGGTTGCAGGATTGGGGACTGGGTGTGTCTTTGTCAGCTTGTTGTCCTTCCTAACCACACGTATACACACAAACACGCGCGCACACACACACACAATAGGATCATTTGAGAGTGAAAATCGGTGGCACAGAAAGGCAGCAGGGCCCAGGGGTGGAGGAAAGGTAGAGTTGGTTAGTTGTTGGAGCAGGCCTGTTGCTGGGGGTGACGCCAGCCTCAGGAGACGGTGCTGTAACTGCACAGCCCAGTGGGATTTATGTCTCCATAACAACTTCTCAGCTATTTTGCATTGACTTTAAGACACCGGTTTTGGTTGGGTGGCAGAGCCCTGACATGAAGATAATGGCATTTCTAAGTACGTGAGATTATGATATTACCTGTTTGTTTTTTAAGTGGGGCTGTTCATCATTTAGAAAGTTTAAAGCTGCAGTTCCCAAATAAACAGACCTTTCGGCAGCACCGCTGTAGGTCCTGATATTTATTACTAAATGAGCATTGCTGCTGGTAATATGTCCTTTTTTTTTTTCACCTAGCTTGGAAGTAGGTTCTAAGAAGCTGCAAAATGTTACTCAGTGAGTCATGTTACCTCTTAAAACTAGGTGCTGCCAGAGTCTTTGAGAGCCAGACCCTGTGTGTGTCTGTGTGTGTGTGATGTGAGCACTGGTTTGGACGCCTCTGGTAGCTCAGCTTGGCAGGCCACTGGTGGGGTTAGGCGTTGCCCTATTATAAACCAAAATACGGCATAAGGCTAAACAATAATAATGTTAATGACTCAAATGCAGCCTGGGTTGCTCAGGTTGTTGTGGCAGCAGTCTGCGGGGGGAAGCGCGCCATGGTACCATTTATCCAACCAGGCGTTTTAAATGGGGGTATGGTTGCCATTTTGTTGCTCCGTTTTGAAAATATGACCCCAGAATTTAATATTTGCAAATCTCACATTTGCCAAAGCTATATGTATTTTTTTTTCCTTGCTTGCAGCTTAATCCTTGAAACACCGCGTAAAATATTTGATGATATATTTTTGCATCACACCTGGAGTCTCTGTTTCCCTCCACAGTATTGTTTGATCAGCACGAGACGCGAAAGAGACATTCCTCGCAGGAAAGAGGAAGAATATTTGATGCTGTGATGTTTACGCCGAGCTTTGGTTCGCGTGAAAATGTGCGAAAGCCATAAAGTAGGAACGAGCGCTCGTGTGAAAAGGATAAAACACGCGGGGTGAGAAGTCAACTGCAAACTAACCGGTGCAAGGTCCACGCTGGTTAGGACTGGTATTAAACATTTACAGTCCTGTTACATCCTGTGTCGTGCTGGTTGCCCTCAGAAAATCAAAGTCACAGGTTAAAATATCAAGTGAACATTGTAATTATTTAGTTATAATATGATAAAGCTGCCTGTTGTTTTCAGTGAGAGGTCTGTCGAGGTTTGTTGTCTTGGTTCGAGGTTAGATTTCCTGTCGGGGCAGAGTGTGGCCTCGGGGCATTGGTGTGCTGTTGTATTTCCCTGGCCAGAGAAGAAGGGCACAACTGGTATTTGTTTTCTTGGAGAAAATGCTTTACTGGAACCGGTTACGGGAAGAAGAAAAGATGAGCCCAGATATTTTCTGAAAAAGCGAACACTTCTCGTTCCCTCTGTGTGGTGATTTCATTTTTTTTTTTTTTTTTTTGGCGTGTTTTTATTTGTGGTGAATTATGTTTTTTTGGGTGATTATTTGTTGGCAATGTGTGATTATTTGGCGTTTGTTATTTCTTCACAGGGCACGCTCCCAAAATAACCCCTGAAAAGCTTAGTGCAGGGTTGAGTTAAGGTTACTGAAAAGGAAAAAAAAAAAAAAATCATAGAAGGGACAGAGAGATAAGAAACACACAGATTTTTAAATTTAAAAAAATTAATTAATTTATTTGTTACAGCAAGTTGGCTGGAATGTCCTTTTTAAGGTGTTTAATAGTAGGTGGTAATTGCTGCTTTTGGCACGACTGTCTGTGAGGGGAAAGCAGTAGTCGTCAGCATTGTGCTAATATAGCTGCTTTCATCTGTAGCCCCTAACATATGTTAGCAGCAGTCACTGTGGGCCACTGGCCCCACAGTCTGCAGTTGCAAGTGGTCTAACACCTGGTTAGTGGAGACTTTAAACGCTAAGATGGACTGCTCGCTCCTGATTGGAAGATTAGCTGTTAATGCTGACGTGGACAAAACAGGAGAGGGGGGGGGTGGAGAAGGTGAAGAATAGGAGAGAAGGGAAGGCCCTGTGCTGTAATTAGTATGGATCTGTAAAGCATCTAATCGGATTGAAAGAAACAAACTGGATTGGGCTTGTGAGGTCCGTGCACTGCCTCAGATCCAGGGATAAAGCTTGGACCTGCTCTAAAGGTGGATCCAGGGCGCTTTCTTGTCATGCTACATGTGCACGACCCCACCCCAACCCCCCCAAACAGTAAACACCACCAAGCACAACAGCCACCCTGGTTAGGCGCTCACATGGAGGGTTACAGAGGTAGGGACGGAGTTAGGTTGGAGGACCTCATTAGTGAGCTTCGTTAACTAATTACTGTGCCATTGTTCAGCTGTGCAGATTGACCCTGCTGGCCTGAGCCCAAACCAAGTCTCCCTCTCTCACTGTGCGTGCATGTATTGACATGCCAGCTCCTTTTGTCTCCTCTTGTGTTTATAGCTTTTTGTTAAGCTTATATTGATTGTTTTGCCATAATGGGGTAGCCCGTGGTGTGTGTGTGTTTTTTTTTTTTATAAATGTGTTTGCCCTTTTCTTGCTAGAATGTCTTGGAAGGTTGGCCAGTGTATCAGAGCTTGAATGTCTGTATGTGGGAGTATGTGGAAGAGGTGCAGGTCCATGTTTGTATTTTCACCTACAAACTTACACGCATGAGACTTTGCATACTTTGCGTTAGTGTTTCCACTTGTGCTACATTATTCGGGCGCTTGTGAATGTGCGTGTAAGTGTATATGTATGTGTGCCTGTGGGGGTAGCACAGGAGCCCCAGTTCCTCTACGGGCCCATCTGTTTTGTACTCTTTGTCCTGTTAATTAATGAAATCAGAGGGGCTGCCTGCTGGGACGGCCCCGCTGCACCACCACACTGGACAGGCCCGCTTTCTCGTGGGCTGACTCTGTTTTCCCAATGAATGCCTCCTCTTTCTCACTGTGCTCTCTTACCTTTACACCTACCCATCTACTGATCTGACGTTCTATTTTATTATTTATTTTATTTTACTTTTTGTTTTGTTTTGCAGTTTGTAACACTGGTGGATGCGCTGCGCCCCGTGAGGTGACTATTGGTCATAGATTAGCATAGTCTTAAAAGCTAAACCACTAAAATCATACTGCAGGCTCTGTCACTATGCTGCTTAGAATGAGTGGAGGTTGGATGTCATGAAGCAGGATGTTAGACCAGTTCATGAACACTCAGTTATAACTCTTGTTTTTCAAGTCTGGGAAAAACAACTTTTTTTTTTTCTTTTTTAGCTTCCTTGAAAAGTTTTAACGTTTTTCTTGAGTAGCTACATTTTCACCAGTCTGATTGGGACTGCTGCGTGGCTGACCTTCTTTTCAAATGTCAAGCCACTGAAGAGCTATTTCTGAGTGTTTCAAACAGTGACCTGGCTAAGTCATTTTACTTTTTGCTTTGTGGCCTATCTGTCTTCCTCGAGGCTAATCTGCCAGTCTGATAGATGCTTTAGATTTCATTTTTATTACTGCCTCCCTCTGAGTACTGCCAGATGTAGAAATTACATGTTAGATATATTTTGTTACTTCACTGAAGTGGAATGATTTTTTTTTTAACAGCATGGCATGACAGTAGCTGTAGTAGCACTGCTACAGATATTACATTAGGCCTAACCTAGCCTAGTTGGTAACCTTCAGTATTTTGAGGAGCCTCTGATAATTTACAAGCTGTAACAAAATTGTTAATTTGCAAAAGTGTGAAACATGATGGACAATCTGATGATATATCATGTAAAATTGATCATCTTCACTCCTCTGATAGGATAGATTAGCAAGACTGCTACATCAGTGGGATCGCGTATCTTGATTTATTAGATATTTGATTAGGCCGAAAAAATATCACAGTTTTTGTCCTGTCTCCCTCCCCTTGTGGCAGATGGCTGCCCCTCCCTGAGCCTGGTTCTGCTGGAGGTTTCTTCCTGTTAAAAGGGAGTTTTTCCGTCCCACTGTCGCCAATTGTTTGCACACAGGGGGACGTCTGATTGTTGGGGTTGTCTCCCTATTATTCTGACGCTTGTTGCTTTGATTCGCTGTGATTAAAATTGAACTGAACTGAATAATGCCAATATACTGAGCTCACATTTCTTAAAAGACAGGAGCAGATCCAGAGAACACTGGGAAAACATTTTGTTTTAATCACCATGCTGCTGGATTAATTAAAAGAAAAGGCTGTTTGACATTAGTGTGTGTGTTTACAGTCAGCTTATAGAAACAGATTTCTTTTTTCATGTGTTCACCATGGCAGTAACAATGTGACTAAAGTCTCATGTCAGATTGGTTTCTGACCGCTGTCATTCTCAGCTCACGCTCTGCCACATGATCGCCTGAAGGCACCTCCTGCCCTCTAGTTGTGTTAAAACAGTAAAAGGCAGGTGGGCCGAACAGAAAGCCGGAGGCAGTGACCTCTCAGCACTTCAGTGTCAGGAGGAACAATAGACATTTTGCCCACATATGCCAACCACTTTACATCAGTATGGTGTTTTCAAAGTTAGGATGCCATTAGCATGTGTTACTGACTCTTGGAGTTGTTACTGTGAAATGAGTTTTTTTTTTTTCCAGTAGTAACTTTTATTGCCTAAAGTGTATAGCAATTATTACATCTGTATTTGCCATTCACAGTATTTGGGCCAGCATAATGTGAAGAAAAGGAGCGATAACAATATCTGTGATGCTGACATGTGGATATTAACTGTACATTTATATACATCTTCCCTCTTTAAAGGGTACACCTCTGATATAGACCCCACACTAAGGCCTGTGCCCACTAAAAAAGATAAATAGGTAAATTATTATAAAAATGTCTTTGTTGAACAAGGTCAAATGTTGCCATGCTGGGTGTGAATGCATGATGTAGGTAAAATGAAGAATCATATTCAGTGATTGTGGCGCGTGATCACATCACAGTGACTGAAAATTTGGTTCATAAGACGGCAATATTTGCGCCACATTTTTAAAAATTCTTTCAAAAGACAAAAAAAAAAAAAAAAAGCTGATTCATATAGTGGGCAAATGCATACATCTGTAATGCTGTAATGTCACATTTGGCCCACTGAGCACAGACACAGAAATGCTGTGTTGTCATTGTTTTGTGAGCGCTCTCGGTTGTAGCAAATAGTCGCTGGTGGCTTCGCGTGTCCTTGTCACCTTGGTCTTTGTGCTTTGACCAGCTGGAGGTGACATGGCTCTTCTCATCTTTGTGTCCCACTTCAAGGTGCAAAGTCCCTCTGCAATCCCTTCCAAGGACGCTGCAGCTGCATCTTAGTTACACAGCGCTGTGCTCTCGAAGCGGTGGCAAATCTGAGGCACTCAAAGGTCCTCGTAGGATATATCTGTCAGTAGATTTGTCATCAGAAGCAGGGCATTATCACAGGAAAGAGATGAAAGGATTGTTTGAATATCGAATGAACACCCTCCTTTGTATCATGCGTATTGTTCACATTAGAACTAATTATTTTAAGCTATTTCACAGGGCACTTTTTGCTGCCAATATCAATTCAATACCTCTGATAGCGGCTGTGGGAGACACGAGGGGTTTCGCTTCACACATCCAATTATTAGAACAAAGATGAAACTCTAAGACCATAATACACTACAAGGTCCTGTGACCTAAAATCATCTCACTCGTTGGTTTGAGTGAGAATAACATGAGATTCCTCACAAATTTAAAATGCCAGGCCAGGCTTTGCATATTTAGCATTATTAAAGGCCAGCTCATTCAAAGCTCATTTACTTCTAATTTTATCTGTAACCTTGACCACTGCTGAGACATTCCAGTGGGGAGAAACATGGATACAGTCAAATCGGGCTAATCCAAAATGGAGCTTGTCAGGATTTGTGAGATGTAAAAAAAAAAAAAAAGAAATCTATCTGTAATATATTCAGAATCTTAGATGCTCGTTTTGGATGCGAGACTGCCCTGCTCTGTCTAGTGTGTGGCTAAGATGCATTTAGTTGTGTCTCAGCACACAATTCAGAGAAAGGACATATTCCTGTCTCACTGTGTATTTTGTTCCTTATGTGTGTTTGTTTGGCTGGCGTGTTTGGATTTTCAGGGGCTTGCATAAACAAGGGTCTACTATACATATTCGCGGATTAGCATACGGTCTATTTCTGGACTTGTAGTCCTTCAGATGGGTTCAGACTTTGAGGCTCTGTGTTGTAACTAATTCTAGTTGGTTAACAGTGTGATAATTCATTGATGCCCACAGGGGTGTTTAGAACAGGATGGGCTACTGAGCAACAGGACCCGAGCAGGTCGAGGTCTGTTGTCATCGCTGCAAATAAAATAAAATAAAGTTGTCAGATGTATTTTAATGTCTCTCCTCCAGAAGAGACATGAAAAAAATATTAGTTTTGGTCATTTATTTTTTAATTTTAATACGCATCTGTAGGCCTGGAACCTTTCACACAATGACATGTTTGAGTCCGCATTACTCCTGTTTATGGTCGTCAGCGAGGCGAAATTGGTTAATGCCGTGTCTGTTATTAGTATTTTTTTTTTTTTTTGTAGCTTTACAGCTCCCAAAATCCTTAATAAGTCTGTTCTGTTATTGGAGTTGTAACACAGTGGGAGCTAGACCTCTCTGGGGTCTAATTGACCCCAAGCATGATAGTACGGAGCAGAACACGTGCAGCTTGTAAATTTCTTTTAGGCAAAGTAGATGTTTATTGATGAACAAAATATCATAGATTATTTATGCTTTTGCTGCCTGTATTTAGTCATTTTCATATTACAATGCAAAGAGTACATAATTTATATATAGTATATTGTGTTTTAATAAACAAATCAAATTTAGCAATTTAGCAATCACTTTAAAAAAAAAAAAAAAAACTCACCATGACTCATCTTTTCCCAACAGATCGACCCAAAGGTGGCGTTTCCCCGCCGGGCTCAGCCTAAGGTGAGTTCACCCTGAAGGAGTTAACAGTAAGGAGTGGAGATGATGTCATGTGTCACCCCTAATAAGGCAGCCCTGGTTGGCTGGGATTAGAGTCGGCCACATGATCTAATGGGTGCTACAATCCACTTGTCCACCCTGACACCATGACCCCGTATACCCTGGCTCCTGTACTGCCCCATGTAAAAAAAAACCACACACACACACACACACACACACATACACATATTTTCTGACTCACACCTAAACGGATGCTTGCACCGATTATTCACCTGCACACATGCAGCGCACATACACACGCCTCTGAGGCCTTAAATTGACATCAATTAGTTTGAATTCCTGAAAAGAGCTTTAAGAAACCTTTGAGATTAGACAAACACCAACCAGCACAGAGTCTCTTTATCACAGGCAGCTCGCACAGACCTATTAGTGACTAAATATACCTCCTTCTTCTTTTTCTTCTGTGCTGTTAGCTGGTGACCAGGACAAAGAAGATCTTTGTCGGGGGGCTGTCAGTCAACACCACAATCGAAGATGTGAAGCAATACTTCGACCAGTTTGGAAAGGTAAGAAACAAATACACAAACCCACTAAGGACTTGCAGCCATCACCCTTAAGCCTTCATGCTGCCGAAGCTTTTCTTTGCCTGACCTTGACTTACCCTTCACAGATACCAAACTTCATATTAGATATGTGCGCATTCAAGTGGGTTTTTAAAAGTGGATACTAATATTTTGCCGGCATTTGGTTGCTCATAGCTCCTCTCTTAGTTTTGAGAGATGAAGAATTATTAACTCTCATTAGCTTTTGAAACGATTTACCCCTTAGCCAACAGTTCAAACATTTTAACATTTATGAGCTAGTCTAACAAGTTTCCCTTAAGGTGCTCCATCCCTTTAAGCTCACTACTTTATTAAGCACATAAACATCTCAACCAGTTATCGGTTATTTTTTCGGTGAATCCTTTTTCAGTCGTTTTCCGGCGTTTCACTTTGAGCTTGCTGTTAGCTTCTCCGCTCGCAAGCTAACAAGTTTTCGCGCTGTGAGTGGGAACTTGTTGTGTTCAGGTGTTACAGTACTTTGATCAAATTACTTGATAAAAATTTTATCAAATTACTTCAGCTTGCCCACAATCTGCCCATGTACCTTCTGGCAGCTGCATAAGCACACCCTGGGGTGCCTCTGGTTGGGCTTGACTGCTCTAATGGCCTGAATGCCTTTGATAGATTATATTCATCTACTGACTCTGTCCAGTTGACAGTTTTTTAACTTTCTTTGTAAACTTTTTATTTATTTTTTTTTCCATGGAGAAAAGCTAGTTTTATAGCTTTTGTTCTAAGCCTGTCCTTTTTTTTTTTCGATTGAAGTCGAGACACCTTAAAAAGAGAAAACTGACCTATTTTAGGAGAAAAAGTGAAACAAAGGCACACTGTGAAAGTGAAAGAGACAAATGGTTAACGGTGTGCACTTATGTAGATCCTTTTAACCTTAGCTAGCTTCTTCAAAGCACTTTATAGTGGGTTTCTCTGAGGAGTGCAAGTATTAAAGAGGGAAACAAAGAAAATGCTGTGTGGTCATTAGTGGTTCTGCTCTCCCAGCTGTACTATTACTTAGTTTGTTAGTTTATCTCTTTTGTGAGCTGTTTTGCTCTTTTCTGATCACATTTTAGCATTTCTGGCTTCTGCATTGGGCCTGCTTAGCTCCTTTGAATGAAATTTGGTGAAAGGCAAACACATGCTGTGGAGACAGATGAGTGGCCGGGGGAGAGGGAGGTTAAAAAAAAAAAAAAAAAAAAAGCAGGAGGAGAAGAGGAGAGGGAGATGGCAGGGGACTGAAAGGGAAGAAGAAACCCCCCACAGAGAGAGTGGGAGGGGAACTCAGAAAAAGGTTGAAGGGCAGAGAGAAGGAGGAATGCTGAGATAGTTGTGAGGAGCAAAAGTGATTATTAAAGGGGGAACAGGACCAATCTGATGAGAAATAAGTGTGTTAAATTATCCATACAGCAGTGACACGTTGGGTTAGTTTTTAGCAAACTACTGTGTGTTTGAATAGAGATTGGGCTTTTCAGTATTAACTAATCAAATGCAACAGCTGCTCCTGTAGCAGCCCCCCCACCTCACCCCAAATCAGTACTTCAGACACCCTCCCATCCCGTGTACACACACACACACACACACACCCTGCTCTAGTCCCTCTCAGCTTGTTGCCGTGGTGACCTGCCTTCGCCCATTGTCCCGCTATAATCCAGTGCTTTTTTTTTTTGTTTCCCTTTAAAAAAAAAAAAAATGTGCGAGAAGTGTGCATTTGCATGAATGGAAAGACGGGTGTGCGCATGAAAGTGTGACAGTGGCATCGTCGCGGCTGCGAAGGGAGGCGAGCTCGCATACATTTGTCCGCATGCAGACGGACAGCGAGGCTCACAGCCGGCGATCCAGTTGTCACAAACATTAAGTGTGCGCTTCTGCTGCCGTTGGTGAGCAGGACAGTCTGAAAATGAGCATTGCTTCAGGATGTAGGCCTAATGGGTTGGAAGAAATTAACAGCGCGAAGCTCCTTCTGCCTCGTGTCTGGCTGTGTTTTCTCTCAGTTGGCCTCTGACTCACGCTTGAGGTATTACTGTATTTCAGGTGCTGGTTCAAATTTAAATAATGGCTTTTAATTCTGGCTCGTGGATCCTGGAAGACCTGGGCTGCGTGCGTGCGTGCGTGTGACCCGTCGCGCCCATTCAGGTGGATGTTGTGACATGTGACATGTTTTCCTCTGTGCACTCTCTAAAATGGCTGTTTGCAGCCTCTGTGCCGAATCATTTCTCCCTGGTGATTACAGACACTCATATCTAAGACAACACTCCCTCCGCAGGATGAGGGAATATTTGGACTGTTTGGACACGTGAGACCAAAGCTGTATCATGGATAGCGGCAATCCCACAGTGCATTCCTGCTGAGCGGGAGGTATTTCTTGTTTATTATCTGAGCCTGGTTACAAGGTGCAGGTTTGGTTGGAGCAGGACTCGGTGTCCTGTTTATTTTCATACTGTGGCACCGCCTTGCAAGGAAAACACAGAATGCACTCTGCATTTTATGCAACTCTTTGATACGTGCTGAAGTTAGTTTTCTTTTTTTTTTTTTTTAGCATGCCTCTGAAAGAACAGCTACGCAAACTTCATTAGACTGGACCCGAGTGGCTGCTCAGTTGACACGTCAGGTGTTCTGGGCCAACCTGAGGAGTCAGAGGCATTTGTTTATGTGTAGTTTTCCTCGTTGAACAAATCTGAGCACCTCTTGCTAAATGTTCCCAGGCCAATGAGACTGCAGCAGCCACGTTTCTATTACAAGTCTGAGGTGAGGGTCTTGTAATACCCCTCAAGCTGGTGGAGAGTTTTTTGGCCAAGGCTGAATATAAGATCTGTCCACACGCACAGAAATGTGTTTAACATTTCAGGCATTAGCATTTCAGGCATTTTGGGCATACAGTCAATTAGGTTTAATCCAAAGGAAATCCCTGTTTTCATGCCTGTTTATTCTGCCTCTCTGTATCTTACATGAAAAGCACGATTTAAAATCTTCCTTTTTAAGTAAGACCTAGAGAGTAGGTTAGCAATCAAATTAAGGAGTGGATAGAATGAAAAATGCAGCATGGACAGGGCAGACGGGAAAAGTTGGGACTCCACTCACCCATGTGAGCTGGCGATTAGAAGGCTTGACTGAACACTTTGTCTGCTGGCCTGTTTAGAGAGAGATGGCCGGAGAGAGTGAGCGAGAATGAAACGAGGGAGGGAGATGTGAGGAGACGGCAGGGAAAAAAATGTGAATGCCACCTTTCATAATCTGGCAAAAAAGTGTAATGGACTTGTCAGCAAACACTTGTTCTTCAGACAATAGCTGTACGCTTCACTAGAAACCGGTTATTTTTAATGCTGCTCTGGGGAAACAGCCCCTGATCTCGGCTGACCCTTGTTCCTGTACATCTGAGAACGTCAGAACTTGAGAATATGACCTTAACTTTACTTCGCTCTCTGCATGCATGCTGAGTAGCTAGCGACAGAGCTGCTGCTAAGTCAATCTCAGACCCCACAGCTATCCAATCAGATTGTCTTACAGCACCCTGGGCAGCGGACATCGTGAGATCTTCTCCTTATTGGTTTTGGCAAAGGTGAGGGGCTGGTGTGCGGCCACAATCTGCACATCTTTCTGTTCCCATGCAAGGCAATTAGTTGAAGCATATTTGCATGACGATACGGCTTTTTTTCTGCTTCCAATACTTTGTCATCAGAGCAGCTTAAAATCTCCTTGGGCTGGCAGGGTTCGCTCATCTCTTCCAGAATAGATGTTGCTAATGCTAACAGGAGGACTGGCTGTGAGTGTAACTCTACTCTTATGATAACATGTTGGCCTGCAGCTGTCTACTTGCTGTCCTCTTCCCTGGCTCTCTGCTGTGTCATTGAGTCTGGATGACCGGAAGGGTGGAAGACATGAGGGGGAGAAGAAAAGGAAAGGAGAAGAGAGGAGGAGGGGGGGGGGAGGGGGGGATAAAAACTGAATGAAGGACAGAAAGAGGAGCAGGGGGGGCTCTGTGTGTGTGTGTGTGTGTGTCCCAAGCTATATGTTAACAAGGATGAGAGTGAGGAAGGCTGTAGACGCAACCTTCATCCTCTCTGCATATATCATTTTTCACTTTCGTGGGTACAAACACTTGCACAGGCTTGATCTCAATCAGACGAGAAGGCGTGCGTGTGTGTTTTTCATCTGAGTTAAGTATGAGAAATCAAATGGCCTGACCACCCAGAGGCCTCTGCCACTCAGGTTACACTGGTTTGAGTTTCAGTGCGTGCTGCCTAATGAAAATAGCCACATAGTAGGGCTGTGCCATCATATCATATCATCTGTGATAATACTCATATACATTTTTACTGATATTAAAAATGTCATATTGCGATATCATACATGCTACGGTAATGCCATATGTCCCCTAGTGTGAGGAACAGTGAGACAAGCCCAGGCACATCTGAGAGCAAGAGCGCTGTGTTAGTCTCCGATGTTGATTTAGTAGGGAGCTCCTTCAACAACCTCCAACAAAGCAGGATACTTTGGAAAATAGGCCACAAAACTGTTCCAGCTTAAAGGTGGAAATGACAAACTTAGTTTCTCCACCTGAGGCAAAAACACACCATTGAGTACAAGTAGGATATGATAGAGGCGATAGTAGCAGCTTGTGATGTGCAACCCAAAAGTAAACAAATCGCTCAACCGAGCGCGCTAGAGTACTCGGTAGTTACACTCCATTTGACAGCAAGAGTCAACGGTAGATGGAAATTACTGATGTGGTTACACGGAGGTAAAGCAGGGCTTTAAGAAGCTGGTTAAAAAACTCAAGTCAAGGGCGCCAGGGTGGCTCAGAGGGTGAGCAGGGGATCGTGTACGGCGCATGGCTTCGGTGCAGGTGGCCCGGGTTTGAGTCCGACTCGTTGCCCCTTTGCTGCGTGTCTCCATCGCTCTCCCCACTTTCCTGTCTCTCTTCACTCAACACTATCTAACAAGGGCAAAAAAAAAGGCTTGAGTTAAGATACAACAGTTGGAAAATAGTTTTCAGTTTTATTAGGTGACAGTATTGTGCGGGCTGCTGAAGAGTTACAAGGTTAAGTTACTTTTAGTGTTAAATAGACATGTTTGTGCTTTCACTTAAAATTTTCCAGGGAAAACAGTACACAGGCTAGTTTTTGCTGTGTCACTGTATATAATGTGTCACTGTTATTGCGCTATGATGTTTCTGCTGCTGCTGGCACCCTGTTTCAATAGATTCACACTTCTAATTAGGAAGTGGATCATCCCTGACAGCAGTTCATTGGAAAAGAAGGATCTTAAATGCCCTTCAGTTACGCACACTTGTAAATGCTGCTGCCTGCGAGCTGCAAGCGTCGACACAACGTTGTCCAGTGTTTGTTTGCTTGTTTTTCCTACAGGGTTATGACAGATTTTCTTGAAATATCGTGATATAATGTTGAGGCTATATCGCCCACCCCTACCATGCAGTCATGCTTATGTATGTGATGTAGGCAAGCTGCTGCTCAGATTTTTGGCAATTCCTTTTTTTTGTGTTAAAGGCAGAAAATGTGAAAGTTTTTACTTCCACCTTGATCCCAGGCCTTGGCTTCGCAGTGTGCCTCCTCATGCCATCAGAAGCTGCTAACTTTCCTGCCAGTGAAGGACGAGCGAGGGAGGGAGGAAGAAAGAGGGTAAAAAGGGGGGAGGAGGTGGAATATGAATAGGGCAGTGGAGTGAGTGCAAAAAGGAAAGTGGAGGGAGAAGGAGAATAAAAGGAGAGCGCGCTAACAAAAACCTCAGCTCACTTCGCTCCCTACTTTATGATCCAGAATGTTCACCAGCAGACTTCCAATCTGTCATCAGAACTTTAACTTTCTTCAGTCCGTTTTACACCATTGCCATTATTTATCATAGCATTATTTATCACCCCTTCATGCTTTTCCTCCCTCTCTTTTCTCTCCATCCCATTCATTGAAATGCGCTTGGGTTGGGGGGTGGGGGGTGAATTCTTCTAATTGAAATTCTTTGCAAGGTCTCCATGGGAATGGTAAACTTTGCAGAGAGGGAAAGAAAGACGGCGAGGGCGAACGAATGGAAGCAAAAGAAAGAGGGAGCGAGCGGGACAGAGTTTGTGAGAACTCGGGCAAAGGACGGATACGCGGTGAAGAATGGGAAAGAATTTCCTCCGGCATCTCGTGAACGGGGAACATTCACTCCTTTTTTTTTACTGTTAGATTGTGTTTCATTTTATTTTTACACAGCACCCCCCTTTCCCCCTCTTCCCTGTTTTCCCTGTCCCTCTCTTCCCCTCTCACCCTTCCATTCTTTTTCTTTTCTCCTTTGTCACCTGTCACCCCTCCCAGTATCTGCCCTCCACCCTCTCCATCTGTTTTCCCCTCTTACTCCGATGCTAAAGAGGGACAATGGCACCCCATGCTGTGTAATGATGTGTGTGTGTGCGCGCGCGCGCGTCTGTGTGTTAAGATGTCCGAGCTCATCCATTCTTTGCTTTGTTCTCACAGGTCGATGATGCCATGCTCATGTTTGACAAAACAACCAACAGACACAGAGGTGCGTACTCAGAGTTATACTCAGATGCACCCACATACATTATGTTGACACGCTAAGTGAGACAGCTAGGAGCGCATCCTCATAAATAAAAGGAGGAACAGCACGGTGGAGCCATTAGCTGTGGCGATCCGCTACAAAAAAAGGGGAAAAAAGAACAAAATGTTCTTAAATCCTACTCTTTTGTCTTTCCTCGCTCTCACCTCCGTCTGTGGTGTTTCTGCAAAGTCAGGATCTAACTTAATACAAGTGGGGAAGGAGGGTGAAGGAAAAGGGCAGGGTGGAGGTTTTAGCTAACCACGCCCTCCCCCCCTCTCCTCCATGATGCTAACAACCTGATTGACACAACATGTGAGGTTGGCCTCATCTTTCTACATCTCTCAACTGTTCAACTGTGCTTGTTCTTCCCTGCAAGATGTGACTGGACATTTCAAACACTCTCATTACACCTACTCATATCCGAGGTTGAAAGTTAGTTTTCAAATGTTACAAATGTGGAGCAGGTGGAGTGGCTGTTCCAGGGTTTCTATAAGAGTTCTTTTTTTTTACTCTCTTCCAGGTTTTGGTTTTGTTACCTTTGAGAATGAAGATGTGGTTGAGAAAGTGTGTGAGATCCACTTCCATGAGATCAACAACAAAATGGTACGGAACGTGAAATGTTTTGAGCGTGATTTGCTCAGCGGTATGAGGATTTGTTCCCAGTGTGTTGCCAGATTCTGTTGCGCATTCGTGAATCATGTTGTGTATCTGTTGCGTGTCTTTATTTGAGTATTTTTGCTAAAGCCCGGTTTCCTTTGCTTCAGGTGGAGTGCAAGAAAGCCCAGCCCAAGGAGGTGATGACGCCGACGGGCTCAGCCAGAGGCCGTTCCAGAGTCATGCCTTACGGGATGGACGCTTTCATGCTGGGCATTGGGATGTTAGGTAAAATATAAAATCAAACGCAGCAAATACAGTACATGAAAAAACGAATATTAATAGGATGTATATTGAAACTGGCACCGTTTTTCTTTATGAAGACAGAGCTAACAGCTTATGTGCTGCAACGTAGTTTGCAGATTGTATTTAGTTTAAAATACTCAAAAAAAAAAAAAAGGTGAAAGGATAATAAATCCAGATATTTTGAATGTGACACAAGGCACAGCGTGCATGCGTAGCTCATCGGAAGTACCACAGAAAGGCAACAAAATCAAAACACGCTGGATTCACCCTCAAATTTGAGTACTTCCTTGAAAATGCTGTCTGTGTTTACCTCTGAATTTCTCAGCACTATATCAGGCTCAGTATTACTAATACATTTTTTTAGATTCCCTCCTTATTCACGCTAAAGGAGCCGCTTTAAAAATGAGCAAATATGACACTGCAGGTGCTCTTTGGTGTCCGTTTTTACGTGAGAAAAAATATCTAGGCTATTTGGGCTAAACGCACCTCCCTGCTTCGCCTGACATTATTCTCTATGATGTATCGAATATTTAGAGGTCACGGACTGAAGGGCTCCACACGCTGGAGTAAAATACTGTTTGAAGAGATTCTCATTGAGAAATCAGACTGAGAGCCCAATAATCTGCAGTTTGTGGTTGTTTGACTCCCTCTACTGGCCATCTCGGATCATAACATAATCTCAGTGAGGGCTGTAAATGTCAGTGACTCATACTACCAGGTCTGGCTCATGTGTAATTCATCTTTAATGACCCCATTTCCCGCTAATGTTAAGATAATGCGGATGCCTGAATCATCATACGTCTGGAGCGTCACCTTGAATTCAAAATGTTCAGAGGTTGATTAAAATGAACCCCCGGATGAGAGAAAGTAGAATCAGATAAATGACCTTAAAGCGCTCACTACTTAATAATAGCTGTCTTTACCATGGCGCCTTAGTATCTGCACTGGTTTTGTGCACGAGCAGAGGAAATTACCTTATAGGAGATCGGTTAGCTAACAAGCACTGCAGCAGGTGAATGTATGACTGCACTCTTGAGGTGGTTCCAAAAATAAACCGGGATAGATCAGATGGCTAGATCTGTCTGTGTGTACTCATCATGAATTCTGCTTACCAGCCAAGCAGTCTCCCCTAAAACTCACTTTCTAAGTTTGTCATCGTGCGTCTTTACGCAGCCAAGTTAATTCATCGGTTTTCTCTCTCTCTCTCTAACAGGCTACCCAGGTTTCCAGACTGCTACCTACACCAGCCGCAGTTACTCTGGTATTGCGCCCGGATACACCTACCAGTTCCCCGGTAAGTGTGCGTAAACCTCATGCACAGTTCACTGGCTCTCTTTAGGTCTGCAGACAGGGACAGAAGAAAGGCTAAAGGCTGCAGGCTGCGGCATGTCGATGATTTAACACCGGGAAGCGAAACATGTATGAACACCAACAGTCATGTACATAGATGATTTTCTCTCTTTTTTTTTTGCACACGTACACGCACACATTCACGCTTAATGCCGCTTTCATTTCAGCAACAGCAAGTGTGATTTTAAAGTCTCCCTGTCTGTCTTTTAAACCCTTTCCCCTTTCTAAAATAGTTCCTTCTGTTTCAAATATTAGTTATTGATGTTCTGCCTTTCGTTTGTGATATTCACCCTTTTTCCTCTTATATTCTTCTCTGTTTATTTGATCTGCTTATGTAAGCCCCATTCAATTGGCCGTATCGCCCCTCCTTTTCCTTTGCTCCCACCTTCCTGCCTGTCCTTACAGTAGGTTTCTTTTTTTTTTTTTCTAACTTTCTGTGTTTGTGCCTCTATGTTGACGTTGTCTCTCCGTGCGTGTGCCTTTTATAGTCTTGCTGGTGGATGGTAATTATTTACGAAATTCTCTCTCTCTCTCTCTTTCTCTCTGGACCTTCTCTGTTTCTAGAATTCCATTTAGAGAGGACCCCCCTCCTGACATCATCCCACCCCCCTGAGCTGGCAGGTCAGTGCTGCTACACTCCTCCAAGAGCCCAGAGAGAAAAGCCAAAGCTCTTAAGCAGCAGAAAACCAAATTAAACTATGAAGTCCATCTTTGCTAAATACAGTAACCCTGAATCAGTGGGAACCTTCTTTAAAAAAAGCCGCGCAGCCCAAGGATCCGTCTGGCTTCACAAGCCTGCTTACTTTTACATTTTTAATAAGATTTATATTTAATTTGAGCTTTAAGAAATAGTCTGCTCATGTACATACAGTAAATGTAAGGCAGCCAGCAGCAGCCAGAAACCGGGATCAAAGGTAATCCAAACGTACCTTCCAGCAGCTCTAATGCTCGAAGTAGAATTTATGCCTGTGAATATTGGGGTGCTTTTCACAAAGTTAGAGGTTGCCCCAAAATGTTTTTTTTTTTTTTTTGCCTTAAGCACCATTCACGAACATGCTGTGAGCAAATTAAGGCCTAGAAGAGCAATGGGTTAAAACAAGGTAAAACAGGGTTGAAGATCAGTTACAGGATGATTAAAAAATATTGATTGCCCGGCTGGGGCCTTTCTGTGTGGAGTTTGCATGTTCTCACTGTGCCTGTGTTGGTGCTCTACTCCCACAGTCCAAAGACGTGCACGTTAGGTTAACTGGTGATTCTAAATTGGCCGTAGGTGTGACTGTAAGGGGGTCTGGTTACCTATCCAGGTTCTACCATTGCCTCCCGCCCAGAGTTATCTGGGACGGGCTCCAGCCTCGCATCGACCTTCAATTGGATAAGCAGTTAAGAAAATTGATGGAGGGATTTATGGATGTACGCTAAATGATCTAAAGAGTTCCATTTTGCTTTGAGGACTAGTTCTGACAGACAGAGGTGACATGATATGATGATATATTGGACTGAAAGCTTTTAGGTTGCTCCTAACTCTGCCAGTAAATACTTTCAGCCTTTGGGCGTGCTGTGCATATGGCCCATCATATACAGGCGGCTCGGCCCTTACACTGACATCTAGTGGCTCTGAGTTGTACTCACATCTTCACATGGAAATGTCATCCTGCTTGTTTTTGATCATTATGTTTTTTTGGTCTTATTTAATGTATCTAAAGGCAGATGCTATAGGATGTTAGATCACTGCTGCCTTTACCCCTCCACCACTTGGATTTAAATGACATGAACAGCTGTGATATCAGCTATAGCGAGCTATAGATTATGACGCAGGAGCCGCAGTGAGTTGTGTGATAGTTTTGTTTGTTGTGTAATCCTCAGCCATTCCCCTGACTGCATACGGACCAATGGCAGCAGCTGCAGCAGCCGCCGCGGTAGTTAGAGGTATGTCCCTGTTTGTCTGTGCAAGAGTGAGAATAGAAAGCGTGTGTATGTTTACATATTTGCATGCTCGCCTTACTCACAATGAGTGCGTGCGTGTTGGCCTGGTTGGAAAAATAAAAGAATATTTTTAGACGTGTGCTTGTGTGTGTGTGTGCGTGTGTGTGAGTGAGAAGCCCTCCAGTGGTGAAGAATGACTTGTCTCTCCTGCCTCTCAGGCTCCACCCCTTCACGCACAGCTGGCTTCCTGGGCACTAGCAGCCCCGGACCAATGGCTGACCTGTATGCCGCAGCTAATCAGGACTCAGGAGTCAGCAGCTACATCAGTGCAGCTAGCCCCGCCCCCAGCACAGGGTTCAGCCACGGTCTAGGGGTAGGTCACATGCACCCCCCCCCCCCTCGCCCACCAGCCCACACAGACTTAAAATACATGCATGAATGCACATATGCTGCACATAAAGCTGCTAAAAGAAGTGTATTCATCCTTGCGTGTGTGTCCTCAGGGTCCTCTGATTGCTACTGCCTTCACTAATGGCTACCACTGAGAAGACTCAGGTCACCGAGGATGGGAGGGCGTCGCCTCTGCTGATGAGCCAATCACAATGCTGGTTGCCCATTGATGGCACAACCTGATTGGCTGGCCACAGGCTCTACTGGGCACTCCTGGCTCCACGTGGTTCCACCCACCGACTGAATATCTTTTTAAATCCAGAACTCTCGTTTTGCTGTACTAATCTCACTTCAACATAACTTCCCCGTTTCTCCTCTTTTGTCCTCATGTCGTGTAATACCTAGCGGGGGGGGG
>JAVDPK010002429.1:301557-318512 GCA_034780415.1 Cichlasoma orientale
TAGAGCCCCCCCCCCCCCTCAGTTATCCATTTTTTTCTTTTGAAGCTGAGAAAAAGAAACTGCAAAAAAAAAAAAAAATCTCTGTGGAAGCCTTTGTCATCTTTGACAAAGACACAGAGAACTATTTTGAGTTTTTATTATTCTTATTTTATTCCATTGTGATACTTCACTTTATCATGAATCCTTCCCAGCTGTTGCTGATGTGAACAGAAACCGAGAAAGCCGTGCGAGATGGATCTCAAAACCGTTTTTAACAAAGGAAGAACAAATCCAACACAGTCCTTTTTTTAAACTCCAGTGTAACGGAAACATGGGAAAAAACAAACAAACAAACAAAAGTTAAATGTATATTTTGGTAGTCTTTAAAAACAAAAACCTTTGTAATATTGTTATTAATATTGACATAATAATCTGTAAGGTATTTTATTCTGTAATTGGTTTTAAAGCAATGTTTTTATGTCTTCCTGTAAAATATTGTACATAGACATGGGGTGAGGTAGGGTGGGGTGGGGTAGGGTGAACTGGGCGTGGGTGGGGTGGGGGGGTGTCACTGAACCGGCTGGCATGTCATTGGTTGGTTTGGAAAGGGTTAACAGCAATTTGACTGGATGTCATTTACTACTCTCTGCGGTCATCTCACTACTTTTATCAGTATGCATACGGCATTATGTGTACACTGTGGGGCAGTCCACCCTGGCGTCACTTCAGCGCAACACTATCCAGGATAGCTGTTGACAAATAAACTTCCAGGAGCTTGTCTGACATATTTGTTCAGTTAACACTTTTTGTTACCAGTTCATCCCTTTCTTTGTTTGCTTTACATCTTTCAAAAAACAAAAAAAACCAAAAAACAATTGTCTCATGCATCTTGATGGAAAACAGTTAAAAAAATAAGGTGGACTTTGGATGATTCACAAACTTAAGTAAGAGAAATAAGGGGTTCACGGGATTCGGGCTTGACTTCCTTCCTTTTTATTTTGAAAATATTATATATATTTTTTTGCGCATTTCTCTTCTTAATGTTTTTGTTTCTTTTCTTCTTTTTTTTTTCTTTAAGAAAATTCTTTTATGCGGTGTTCGCCACCGTGACAACAAATGAAGGACATTCTCAGAGAAGCAGTTGTAGAAAAATCACGATCATGTTCTTTCCTCTTATCACTATTGAAGGTGCATGTGATTGCGTCTGGGTGTGTGTGAGTGAGTGTTTGTGCGCATACATCAAGGTGTAATATGGAACTACTTTCGGCAGCGAAGGAGCGTTTTGATTGCCTTTTTTTCTTTGGTACTGAAAAAAGAAAAAAAAAAAACTTTGCCCTGTTCCATTTTGGTTCGTCTGCTCGTCTCCCCTGACTCGCTCCCGTTTCGCACTTAGTTTTAATAAATTTGCTCCTCTGGAACCAACAGATAACTGTTTATATATAGTTGCTGCTCAGTGTGGTGGTGAACAGACAGGGTTTTGGGCAGGGAACCAGAAATGGAACAGGGTCTCGCTCCCAGTCGGCTCTGATACGGGGGGCCTCAGTACAAGACGACACTGGCTGGCAGGACAAGTCAAAAAAGCTGGAACAAATTCAACGTTTGCAAAAACAAGTAGCCTGTTTGTTCAGCCTTCTTGCTGCAGCCTGTTTGATGTTCAGCACAGCAGAAAACTTCCTGATCCAGCCAGTAGTTCCTCTGTCAGACAGGCTGGGACATGATAAAAACTACTGCTGGACACCAACACTGTAACTTTTTAACTTACAATAAAGCAATAAGTTATTTTTTACCTTACAAATGAAAATAGTACTATTATTGGTAATAGCAGACGACAAGTGGATAATTCTGCGGCATTAAGACTTATTTTCAGAAAAAAAAAAAGAAACTATATTTTTCTGTTTTGAGATCTTGTTCCCCTTGTATATTGATTTTAATGATGTCTTTTGTTGTGCTGTTGTAAGGAAAAGGGCCAATGCTTTGAATGGAGCTCGTAGCTCTACGCGAGCTCGGTTAAAGTTTAAGATTTGGGCTGTCCCCCGCCAAGCTTTACAGCAATGCTTTTCTTTTTTTTTTCTTTGTTTTTTTTTTCTGACAGTTTCAATTTGAAAATCCTAATAAATTATTCTACAGTGTTTGCGATTGCTGTATTTTATTTTTTTACCCAACAGCTGATTGTGTTCACAGGCACACTGAATTCAGCTTTGAAATCTCCGGTGCAAATGCCTCCTTTTAAATTGGTACTCTGGCAAAAAATAGCGTGTGTAAATAAAAGCCAAGCTTCAGCCACTGGGGCGGGAAAATGAAGCCAAAACACGAGAGCCAAAAGTTGCAGTTCACAGAATGGCCATTTGGGGCTGGATTCGCTCCCTTGATGAAATGCACAACCTTACAGTAGGGATACACATGTTTGCAGCCTGGCACAAAAAACTATTTGGTTTCTATTGTTAATTCTCATTTTATACTGTAACAACTGCATGCTCTTCCCTTTCCCTAAATAAGTCATTCTTAAGGAAGTAAAACTGTGAGAAAAGGCTGAGGTATGCCACATTGCACAAGAACTGGACCCAAAATCAATGGCAACAAGTCTTATGGTGTGATGAATCCAAATTTGAAATTTCAGGTTCAAATTATCATCAGTATGTACACAGGAGGTCAGGAGAGAGGTACAACAGTGAGTGTGGAGCCTCTGTTTAGAGCTGCATTTTAGACAGTGGTGTTGGAGATGTTGTTCAAATTGATGGAAATATGAAGGAACCATCTGGGAAAAAAATCGGATTGGCGGCAGCTTCATTTTTCAGCATGACAATGATCCCAAAAACACTGCCAGTGCAGTAAAAGCATACCTGGATAGAAAAACACACAACGGAGCACTATCAGTCAGGGATTGGCCTCCCCAGAGCCCTGACCTCAACATTATCGCAGCAGCATGGGAACAAAAGACACCCAACATCCCAGGAACAGCTTTGAATGTCCTTCAACAAGCCTGGAGAACTATTCCTGAAGACTATACTGCATTTCCATGTATGTTTGGACATATATTTCAGTAAATCACTGGAACTATTTCCCCTTTCCCAAGCACAAATGACTCAAGAATTACACAGTACCAATTATGGTTATTTCTGGCTTTCCAAAATTAAAACAGCCATAATGGTAAAGATGTAAACCATCACATTGGGTGCATCCACGTTTACCTGTGGTCTATGATTAAAGTCCCTCTGATTTTGGTGAGTCCTAGCAGAGGTATCCAAAAAGATCCCTCCTGTAGCTGATCTGACCCGGTGACACAGAGCAAGGCCACGCCTCAAGGAAACACTGATCTCAAAAGGCTGCTTAAAGGAGGCAGAGCTGACAGAGTCAAAATTGAAAGTGAAATGACAGTGCCTGGAGGACTTGCTTCTACATGCACCCCCCGTCTGTGTTTCATCAAAATCTACATGCATGTATTGTGCTGTGTTACCAACCTTCATCCATCTGACATTGCAGTGACTGCCTGTTTGTGTGGGCTGCCAGCGCTGGTAAACAGAGTCTGAGACCTCAAACTTCCATCAGGGTCGGCGTTCTGGATGGAGGCCAGCAGGGTTAGTGATCCTCTCCCACCTCTCTCCTTCGCCCTCTCCCCCTACAAACCTCATTTTTTCCCAGCTTTGAGAAAGGATTAGACCCAGTCTACAAGCTCAGACTCATCAAATGGACTTTTAAGCTTTAGGTTTTATTTTTTCCAAGTTAAAAGTTGGAACGTAAACTCTTTTCTGCTGGATTTATATATATTTTTTCAGCTTCTGTTTTTCTGTAATATTTTTAAATTTGTGTTTTTCACCTCTGGCTGTCAGATTCAATGGCACTTGGAGTGCTGAATTCGCAGTTGAAGAGCTCCCTAAGTGGAAGCGCATTTTTTGACCATGGTTCCAAAGAGGAACCTTCACCTCCTCTTCGAAGCTACCTTTGTTTGACCATTTTCACGTGCTTTTGTCCTGCGTATCCAGTCAACATTGTGGCCTTAGTCTTCTCTGTCATGGTAAGTATAAACAATGAAACTTGGATCAGCTGATGGGATTTCATAAACCAATTTTAGACCAGGAATGGGCAATTAATTGAAATAATGAGTCAGAGAGAAATGAAATGTGTTCTTGTCCAGGCTGCTTTAAATGTCTGATGTGCTGGACGCTAAACTGTAACCCAGTCACACAGACACCTGCTCTGCCCATCAAGCAGACTTGTTTCATCTTCCACTTTGGAAGATTAAAGAAAATGTTCACGCTGCCTGTTGATGGAAATAAACTTTCAGCTGGTCAAACTTAAAATAAAGCGGAATTTCACAGACACGTCAGAAGGCAGTGCGTGCCACTTAAAATCGTGAGAAGAAGCATCTTTTTTTAGCAGGTTTGCCGGTGAGTCTTTACGCTTTACAGCGATTTCTCTCTTCCAGTCTAGAAACAGTTATTTCAGAGGGGACTACGAAGGCTCCAGGCGACTGGGCAGGAAGGCGCTCCATGTCGCCATCGCCTCTCTCATCATTGGACTTCTCATCATCGCCATCTCCTGCATTGTTCATTTTACCACAGTGAGACCGACTCAACACTGTTACATTAGCAAAGGAGCGACTTTCTAAAAACTTTATATTGTAATATTGTAACTATAATTTCAGACATGAGCCTACAAACAGATAATTTAAGGAGCTATTATTATTATCATGAGCATTAATGGAAGTCAAGTCATTGATTTTTGTTACGATAAGGGTGACAAATACAAGCCTAATCTTTTATGGACTCTTAATATTACATACTAAAAACCTACATACATGTTATATATACAATGTTTAATACCTAATCTATATATAATGTAGATTTAATTGTTTCACTGAGGATCAACCACTACATATGATACAGAAAATTTTAACATGAGAGTCATTAATTTAATGTGCTTTTGTGTTGCAGATGGATTTTTAGTGCAGCGGAAGTGGAGAGAGGGGGGGGGGGGAGAAACCTCTGTGAATGAGTTCAGGTGATTTGTTCACACTGTCTGCCAATGAAAGGATTCAGGCTCAACTCATGTTTACTTTAGTCTTTACTGTTTGTTTTGTTCCTTCATAAAGAAAATCCGTGACTGTAAAATCTGGTGGGTGTGTACATTTCAGTGACTAATGTCCTTCCTGATTTGAATGCAAAGGGCAGCTTTCTACAAGTGTGTAGAGAATCCATGCTTTACTGTAAGGTTTTTTTTTTTTGTTAAGCCGTGACTCTCTGACTGTTGTTCATCGCTAGAGTGATAACAAATTATGACCGGAATGCCGTCTTTAATTATAATGAAACCAATTATTTTAAACCACAATGGTTGATAAAGGATTAATCTGTTTTAATGAGTCTGCTGCTGGCAACAATGAAATAATAATTCCGGTATGTACAGTATAACTGACTAACTGATCTTTGCAAGGTAGTACTTTAGTTCTAAAACAATTATCTTCATTATATCTACCGATAAGCCCCCTGCCGTGCTTCACCGTTGTGTCTCAAAATGATTGTACAAACAAACATGTTATTATCATTCCTGGAATAGTGGACAAAGACCACAGGAAATCAGTGATATTGCAGTGTAAAGTCCACTAAATCACCTGCATAAGAAGAATAAATGCATTCTTCCTCTGATGAAAGAAAAGTTAAATCAGATGAAACACACAACTGTGACGTTCAATCCAGTCACAGCTTTTGCTCCTGTAGCTTTATTTGTCTGGCTCGATAATAAATTGTAAACACGCGGTTGGTCCCATTGGTTAATATAAATGTAAGCCAGTGTTAGCGAGTCACATTACTGACTTTGTGACTCATGTTTATAATGATCTTTAAATTAATATTATGATTCTTTTTCTGTTGTTTTTTTGCTCGAGATTTCAACATGTGTTACAAAATTAGGCCGCGAGGTTCAAAAGATGCCCACATTTACCAGACGGCAAGGGTTTAATGAGAGCAGTTATATAGAGGCTGGATAATGGGAAATAAAGCATCACATGTTTTGGGGGCTTGACCCACACTTGCACTGGAAGTTAGAATACTTTGGCATTTACTGCTTCAGTGTTTACCATTATTCTTCAGTGCTGTTTGCACGAGGCTGTTAACCAAATGCCTTTTTAAAGAAGACATTAAAATCCATTTCAGACATTTCTTGGCACTTGTTTGATTATTCTGCAGTTGACAAAAGAGCTATTGCTGCAGTTGTGTTAGCTGACGCTGCAACAGCGGCTTGCCGTGTGGATTTGTCACGGCTGTCAAATTTGCCATCAAAGATCGTGTAAAAGTCAAACCAAACGTCACGTTTCATGCCTTTGAGATCTATTAGACCTTTTTAACCCCGTCTCCTTTCAGCAGTTTACCCTTAAATCGCTTTTAAAGAGCATTTAATGCAGGTTGTAAATAGATGCAATCTGAAGTATTTATACAGACTTCCAGTTCACAACTTGAGCCGTGTACTACAACCTGCCTCGTAGTTTGATATGTGACAGCAAATGGCTAGCTAAATATAGCAGGTTTGCCCTCTGTGTGGCAGATTGCTCAGTCTCTCACATGGTCAAACAAAACTCACCCTTTTATGAAGCGACATAAAGTGGCCTAAAGGTGGGAGGGAATAAAGCGATGATTCAGACGGGTTCAAGCGGGAGAGTCATGATCCCGTACTTCCATTTTAGTCTCAACTCATGGCTCATCTCTATTTTCTTATTGTTGCTACTGAAAAACAACCCTTTCAGACTGTTTTCACAGCTATCCGTAGAGTTTTCCCCGAGCCCTAGGGACGGGCGAATTACACATACATGCTACACATATACAAACTAAAGTCTGCTGTTTGCGTCTTCACAGTTGGCTTGCAGTACGCACTTTTTCTGTCAAACCTATCTCCTGCATGCAGATGTAATTCATAGCAGTCCCTCTGATGTAACAGGCCTGCTGCCAAGTTTCAGCAGTTATTCAAATGCACTTTAACAAATCACTTTTGGCAGTAATCTTCTTCTATTATCTCCCTTTACTTTAAAGAGAAATGCAGCGTGATTGTAGCGCAACCTCTTTGATGTCACACCAAAGCAAAACTCAAAAGGACAAGATGAAAAAAAAATCAAATGAGTGCCGGGATAAGGCGACTGGAAAAGCACTTTGTAAGATTATCAAGGGATCAAGATGGACTTTGTGACAGGAAACTGATTATTGTAATATGTGCTGAAGAAAATTTCGCGCAAACACAATTAATTGAAATAGTTTCCATTTATGTGTTTCATGTTGCATCAAAAAGAGATTATGACTTCTGTCTTTGTGAGACCGCTGCTTTTATTCTTCCGCACAAGAATAGTGAATCATATTATTTTTCAGCTGGCATTCACATCAATAATTCATCTGAAGCTGTACTGTTGTGTTGCTGGCTGCATTACAGCCGGTAAATTTGGAGAGCACTCCATGACTCATGCGAGGTGCTCATAAATAGGCCACTCAAACAAGTTGCTTCCATTAGCGCTGCATAGAGCCGCCATGTGTACATATCACATGACACATTCCTCTTGTCCAGCAGCAGTTTAATCTAGTTGGAATAAATGAAATAGGATAACTGTGGGAACGGCGCCGTGCAAGCAGAGAAAGAGAAACATGCATTTAGATGGCTGATATTCACAAACCGAAAGGCCTCGAGGATTTTTTTTTTATTGCTAAAAGTAAAATTTCTACCATGCCTGATCCAGCCAGTTAGGGTGAATCCATGTCTGTTTAGTCACATTTAGTTTAGTGAAGACTGGAATTTAATATGGTCTGAGTATTTCAGAAAATGTTGATCTACTGGGATTTTCCAACACAGCCAGCTCTAGGGTTTACAGAGAATGGTTACAAAAAGGAGAAAATATCCAGTGAGTGGCAGTTCTCTGGGTGAAAACACTTTGATGATGTCAGAGGAGCATGTCCAGACTGCTTCAGGCTGATGGAGAGACAACAGTAACTCAAATAACCACTCGTTACAACTAAGGCATGCAGAAGAGTATCTCTGAACACACGAGACACTGAACCTTGAAGCAGATCAGCTACAGCAGCAGGAGACCGCACCAGGTGCCACACCCGTTGGCTAAGAACAGGAAACTGAGGTTACAATTTGCACGGGCTGGCTCACCAAAATTGAACAGCAGACGACTGGAAAAATGTTGCCTGGCCTGATGAGCCTCGACATTCGGATGGTAGGAGCAGAATGTGGCATAACCAGCATGAAAGCATAAGCCAGATCGACACTCAACTGAACTGCACTTGTGCTATCAAACAGCCCATTTCACATATATTGTAGCTCTGTTTTTTCAGCAAGGCATTCACTGTGAAATCCTCCACTATGTTGACCAGGCAGCTTAGACTGCCTGCTAGCTGTGCTGTATGAGTCCAGAGGGTTTTTTAGCTATATATATATATATTTTTTTTACCCCTTCTGGAAATGTTGTGGGGGACAATGTGAGAGTTAAACACAGGAGTAAAGTTGTGGGCCTGAGAACAAAAAACAAAAAGCTGTAAGAACTGACTGATCATCTTTCCCCTGAGGTATCCGAAGCGTGTTGTGTTACCTTGAACACGTCATTGTTGTATTTAATGCTACCTGCAGAGACCAACAATGAAATTACTTTTGTTGACGCAAAAGGTCGGCTGACAAAATACATTTGGCAGTCATTTGAGAAAATGTCAGCCTGCGTTTGTAGGAGTCTGCTGTTGAGATGATTTTCACTATGTTAATAGAGGAGCTCAAAGATACCCACGCCAACAATGATGCTGCTTATGTCGACGCACGACTTTGGCTTCATGAAGCAGTGCCAAGTCCTGATCATTACAGAGGCTAATGGTAATTTAGGTGGATGGATGTTGAGAGAGATGATTACCCTGTTATGTAAGAATTTAATAATGTAATGTACTCAGGCTTATGACATGGTGCTGAGAAAATGCTTTGGTCAAATAAAATCACTTTTTTTTTCATATTATTGTCCTTTTTTTTATGGCTGTAATGGGTTTTTTTTCTCGTCTGAGTCAAATTTTTAAATTATTGTTCTTTAAAAACTCAGACACGTACTAAAAAGTTCTTTCTGACCTCCTGCAATTTGTCCTGTATATGAATACTCTTTGAAAATACACATTTGCCTGTGTATGACTGAGAAGTATGGATGATCTCACTTTTTATGACAATCATACAACCTAATGATCAGCAAACACTCAAAAACACGGGAACGTTTGACATGTAAACTGCAGAAAAAATACTGTAATTCAAATTCTGTGTATTATCCAGGTAAGCTGTAAAAATGAAGCAACTTCGTGGCATTGACCGCACTACCTCACCTGTACAAAAGGTCAGATTGCCTTGAACTGTATTTTTTGACAGAAGCAGTGTTTATAACTGATCTGCTCATCAGAGGCTTGTTTGAATAAATGAACATGCAGCCACTGTTCGCCTGTTACAAGCAGGATATTACTTAAACACCCCCTTTTTATACACAAACTCCTTTTCATTAATCTGTCATCCTCACGAGTGAACGATAACCAAAGTCAGTACTACATAAAAGTTGTGTCAGCGAGCTAACCACGGTCTTTCAACGGTGAAAGTTGTGATGTTAATCTAACTAGGGAGATTTTAGCTCCTTAAAGAGTGAAACATTAAAGTGAAAAGGAAACCCTTCCATATTAAAACGATAGTCCTCACACCACACTGCAATCCCCACAGTTAAATAAATGTATGTATTAATCACACAGCTATCTGTGAACAAGCTGTGTCAGTGTGTCAGCTCGACTGAGCGTGCTCTGTCTTGTGTCTCTGCTGCGTCACCAGTTGCACGCCACACAAAGGCTAATGCAGGCTTAGACTAGCACGACTTCACTGAATTAAAAAGGACAGCCAGTCTGAAAACAGATTGTTTGTGTGAACTGCACGTCCCGCAGCTTTTTAGCTCCATTCTGATAAGTTATGCTAATTAACTCTACGTGTGTGGGCGTGTTTCAGCGTTGCTACAGCAGCCCTGAGTATCTGTGCTTCAGGAAATTACAAACATTACCATCAAAAGGCAATCGTCCTCTCAAAGAGACTATATTTTGTGTTCAGAGATGAAAACATGACAAGGACTGCATGGATTAAAGATGTCACTAAAGATGAAGATGTAGCGAACACATTACACATTAAAGGGGCACACCAAAGTGACATAGGTACACCTTACAGTGCTTGACTGTTGAGACAGAGCACACACAAAGCCAACCTTTCAGTACATTTAGGAAGCAGCATATGACTCAAACAGGGATTTCATGAACAACTTAAAGGCCTTAGAAACACCTTAAAGTTTTTTTTTTTTGCTACTTCCTTGAGTCAGTATTTAAATTGCAATGCTAACCCCACTGAAACATGAAACGTGACAGAGGTGGGAAAGCCACGCTTAAGGACAGTGTGAACCCTAAAGCAGGTCTGTACTGGCAGTAATGTGTTTGGCCTGTTATTATTCTTTTGTCCTGCAGAGGGGCCCCAAGCTAAATGTTGTAGTGTCTCTACCTGACTACCTGACAGTGAGAAACAGAGGACTGTAAACAGTAAAATTACTATCTCTTAGAATCGAGTAAACCCATCACACTTGGATCATACTTGCTATTAATACTTCATATACTTCATTGACCCCAACAATGTCAAACCTGGAGTAACTTGAACAATAAAAGGTCACGAGAGAGATCAATTTAACCAAACCTGTGTTTGCAAAGGAGCACAATCTCCTCGTTAAGTGTCTTGTTACATGAGGGTATACTGTGCACTGCTGCCTCACTCTGCTTAGTCTTAGTCTTGACTACATCTCCGTGTTAATCCAACTCATATGATAGTGTTACAGGAAGCTCCAGCACAGTGATAACTACGTGATCGTTGATTTCGCGATTGTCCATTTATGGATCACTATTACACTCCACAGGGTGTAAGATCAAAGTGGACAGCGTGCTGCTGGAGACTTTCCGATTAGAAGCATCAGTTTTGAAAACTTAACCGGCATTGTGCTGAGAGTACCGAGAACCATCTCCCTGATTGAGTCTTAATTTAGGTTCTCCTCATAATAACTCAGTTTGATTCCCTGTTTCCTGCTTTTGACGGCTGAAATTATTTGTTTGGCCATACTGTTCACTGCGATGCAAGGCGGAAGTCATTGTTTTGTCTGACAGGCAGCTTTGCTTGTTCCCCGTAACAACCTTCACACCCCCTCCTCCTGTCTGCAGCAGGAGGCCTGTGTAATTACATCCAAACCATTCCCCTCTCCCTACGCTTGATATCACTGCTGACATCCACTTGCACGGCCCCTCCTCTCGCGCTCTCTCTCTGAATATCTGCTGTTGGAGAGCTCTCTCACAGACAGTGCGCAGTCCTGCCTTGTCTTCAGTTGTCTGTAGTGCAGCGGAGCAGGTGGAGAAGGAAAGGAAGAGGGGGAGACAGACGAGAGAAGCAGAAAGAGTACGGCAGACAGCTGAAGAAGGATCTGTTATCCACATGAATAATGGAAGATGGCTGAATTATACACTGGGATTTTCAGAATACTACAAAAACTGATGCCTCAGTCTGTCGGGTAAGTGTGCAACTACTATGAATGTAAGACTTTGCTCTGGCATGTAACAGCACAGTATGATAAAACAAATTCAAAAGTCTTAAAACCTTAGTGTTTTGAAGTAGAACGATCTTTTCCATGGCACCGGGGAGCCTGTGCTTCTCAAAATTTGGTTTAAGTACGCAGCGAGTTATGAGACGATACACAGGGGAGATCACCAGTTGTGATAGTGGCATCCTCCTTAATCCTCCTTAATCACTTAAGAGTGAAAAAAAAAAAGGCGCTTCCTTTCCACCTGAGGACTGAAGGCTGCACCAAATCCACATCAAATGCTCTGCCACTTTATCAGATCCACCTGTCACACTCCGCAGGCAGCCAGGTCTCCTATTACACATGTGGGGGCATGAAATCAACTGACGCAGGGGACTCTGATTAACATGAGACTGATAAAAGGTGGTGGCGAATCTAGGTGTGATAGTGCCGTCACTTACATGCAGATGTTAGAATGCAATTTTTTTTTTTTTTTTTTAACGCTCTCAGGGCTTCTCAACAGTTAGGTGGTGCTCTGTGTATTTGACAGCAGAGGCAGTGAGGGAAAGAGACAAGCAGATTTAAGACTGACTGATACAAAGGCATGCTAAATTCAACTGAGTCATGTGAATAACACACAGAGGGTTATATCCATGTGATTCACTAGGTCTGAAGAGGCGTTTTTCTCACGGGAAGTGACTGTACTCATGCTATTCAGCACTAGCTTGAGAATGCAGAGCAAAGATCAGGCCAATCCGCCTTGAGTAACAAGGTCCGTGATCAATGTTAATTGTAGTGCCTTAAATCCAAGATGCCTTTCATGCCTTTTCGTGGCACCGATGTTAGCAGTAAGCAGAACGAAATGGCATGTTTTCAATGTCAATTGTCTCCTGTCTTTATTATGACATGACTGCAAAGAGAAAAGTTGCTCTTGCATGCCTCCGCAATTAATAAAATGTTCGCAAATTAAGTAAAATGTTTGGATGCTTTCACAGGAAAACACTATTAACTCCCAACATAAGGTCTCTGTTCATTAGCAGGTGCTATTCCAATGTAAATATACCGACATGTTAACGCTCTGAATGGGGAAAACAATGCTGAGTGATATTGTGCATCTGCATTAGCAAATGGCCCACCTATAATTACAGAAGTTAAATTGAAGGATTGCAAAGAAAGATGAGCACAGCAATTATGTACGTATATGTGTGTGTGTGTGTGTGTGTGTGTGTGTGTTTGAGAGAGAGTAGGTTAACACAACTTTAATTTATTTCGGTGCATCAAAGGTAAAGTTATTCTTTTGGGTTGCAGTCTGCTTGTAGCAGGCCAGTGGTGCACATGGAAACAGAATGGGATTAGAAGGAATCCACAGTCCATTGGTTGCGTGAGGAACTGCTCTTGGCCAAGTAACAATCAGAAATGATATTACTGCTTCAAAAGCCGAACTAACACTGTTAGTTGTGGTTACGGAGCAAAGTCCAGAGGAAAGCAAATTCTTGTGCGCATGCAGAGCTGGTACATGCGAAACTACAGCAGCCTGTGATCAATTTGCAGCACTCTAGTGGTGGCTGTGTAAAATTTAACAAAGCTTAACACAGTGGAGATGGTGTGCATAATTGTGTACAAATGGAGCATATGCTCCTTCGCGCTGCCTGTGTAGCCACTCAGCTGGAAGGCTTTCCTATAGCTTCAAACAGATGTTCATTCATACCGGTGGTGGCTAACCGTCACGACCAAGTTACTTTGTGTTGAGACCTGGATTGTTGTGGATGTGTGGTTTTCAGTGCTTGTGTGCCTGAGAACAGTGGCGAGGTTTAGCGAGCCACCGTGCCCAAGATTCCTCTAGCCAGTAATGATTTGTGCGAGTGTTTCTGTTCAGCATTGTCTAAATGTAAGGTCAAATAGCAGCACACTGTCAATGCAGTGCATGAACTGTGGAAGCTGCAGCCGATACAATGTGCTGGTCTCTTTACTAAAAACTGTGATTCATTTGGTAATTAGAGTGTGTAAAGAGTAGAAACAAAGTGTCTAATGTAGCAGTTAAAAACGTGCACGTTGGACTGCAATTTGAGTTGTTTCCTTTTTGAAAAAACACAGTACATCACCATGAGGTCATTTTTTTTGGGACTTGGTATTCTTGCAGAGAGTTTCCTCGAGTGTTTTTTTTCTCTCAAATGGCACAAAGAATCATGGCTCATCAAGTAAAAAGCCATGGATCCACATTACCTATCCTTACACAGATCACAAGATGCAGCCTTTGAGGTATAAGAGTTTTTTGGTTTTTTTAAAAGATGCAGGCTCTCTGAGACTGCGGACTCTATTTTACTGAAAATTATCATTTCAATTTATCAAAGAAATAAAAGACTGAGTTATAGACAGATACATCTTATCTTGCCTCAGAAGTCGTTCTTTTTTTGGCCACTTTGGAATGAGAAAGCTAACGAAAGGAGCTGATATCTAATCACACAATAAGGGCCCACAAAATGAAAGGACACTGAGACTGAACTGAATTAATTACACTGTGAGGAGGATGAGGACGTCATGGTTTTGTCTCCTGACCTTGTTTTTTCCCCTCTTTTTTTTTATGGTTAATACCTCCCAGATTAGTTTGACTTCTATTCAATTAGTTTGTTTACAATCCAGTCCTTATCGTTGCTGGTTATCAGATTGCCTGCATAGCCCGTGTTTGTGCCTGCTTCCCTGTGTCTACTCCCTCTGCCCTCGTGCGCCTGTGTTCAGTTTCTCATGTTTTTTGAGCTTGTTTGAGGTTGTTTCAGTTTACAGCAAGTCAAACTGAAACTTGTTTATACGATCTCCCTGTGTGTCCGGTGTTTTGGTCCTCACCCCTGTGCTCCACTCTGACAAGTAGGGGTCCTTCCAGACCTCTTGCTGTGCACACGCGTGCTCTCAAATGCTCACTTCTATTATAAAAGACGTTAATTAGCTGGCATTAAAAAATATATTAATATATAACATAAAACTGACAAAAACAAATGAACAGCAAGGAGAAGCAGACTAATTGAAAAGATTGATGAGTTAACTGAGACACACTGTGCTCCACTTTCCATTTCATGCTCCACAGGTGTTCAATTATTCCTAATTGTTCTATTTGTTTCTCTCTTACAGACACCGGCAGGCGTTTACTGGAATCATAAGCAGTGTTTTTATAGTACAGACTATTGTGAAATCATCACTGCCAGAGAGGGCTGCGAGGCTCCCCTGTATGTCGCAGTGGCGGTGCGTCACCCTAAAGAAGCTATCGGGAAAAACAGAACCTTGAGGAATAAACATTTGTCTCTGGAGTGGCACGTACAGGCTGACTGTCCTGCTTTTGTCTTCTCTAAAATTTTAGCAGAACACATCGCGTGCACTGTGGGGGAAAAAAAAGCTGCACTTTCGCAATACATATTAATTTTACCCCACAATAGTTAACCTATTTAACTGTATGATGGGGATATGTGTTAAGTCCATCTCTGGACATCACCTCATGCTTTCCAAATAAATATGCTGCTACTCAGTCTCACTAATGAACTAAGGACATCATGGAACCAACTTCAAATCTCATATTTAGGTTAACTGTCACTGGGAACTGCTGTTAAATATGGAATCAGAAGAAAGCACAGGACTGTCCACAGCTGCATTGGTGGCCATTGCCTGCAACACGTTTGTTGCCGTCCTCCTCCTCCTCCTCTGTCTAATCCTCTATCGAGCCTGCAGGGTCCCTTCTAGCCCAGAGAGGCAGCCTGTGCTGGCTCCAAGTGAAGCAGAAGCCCGCCAGATGAACGAGCACAAGTACCTGTTAACCTCCTGACTGATGAAGAATGAGTCAAATGTAGCAACAAGCTATGACCTCAGCGCACTCCTCCACAGGAGAGGGGACTGAAGGAGCACTGCGGCTGACTGCAAGCAATAATGACGCTCGTCCTCTCCTAGTTTTAAAGTCAGCTGCCGATCTAATGCCAGAAGTGGCCGCGCCTCACAAAAACAGCAAGGATGAATTGTGGTGGAATGAGAGAACTATTTTTAAGTGGCCGTCACTTGTCAAAACTGCTAACTGGCGTGACAAAACACACGGGGGAGTGCCGGTGCGAATGTATGTTTAACGCACACACACACAAACAGCCTCGGGAAGAAGACACGGTCACAAGGATGTATGCAGGTTACGCAGAGACTGAGAGAAAGGAGTGTTCAGTACACGCAGAATGACTAGCCTGTTGTTGGAGGTTTCTAAATATATATCCTCTTATTTCATATGTTGGCCTGAAAAAAAAAAAAGAAAAGAGAAAGCCAGTCTATTACTCAGAACAGGGACTTGAGCCTGTGTGGAGTGTGTGTGTGTGTGTCACTGTCACTCATAAATATCAGCGGACTGTGAGGCACAGTGCCTTTGCTAAGGGTGTTGCATAAGAACTAGAGATGCTTAGTTGAAATTTGTGTCCTCTTCTTCATACTGACATCTGCCTGCAGCCATGCGTTATGGACAGCTCAGTCTGGACAGAATCGCACGCTGATCGCGTAAAGAGCTTCGATTGCACTCACGTTGCAAATTATTAAGGCTCAACCATTTAACCCGTATCACAGCTGAGATCACAGGTACACCCAACAAAAAAAGAGTAAGAAAGAAAGGCTCTCTAAATGTATTCCTACTCCTATGTGAAAATATGGCTGTTAAGGCTACTGTTGATAGACTCCTTTCCACCAACAGCTTCCATAGAGTAGAATGCAAAGCACATAATGTGAGCAAGAGATTCAACTTTAGTCTTTAGAGAAAATCATAAACTGAAGAAGTCCATATCTTTTAGAGGTCGATTTAATCAATTTAGTAAAATTACTGTTAGCCACTGAATTAAGTGCCAACAACGGCACAGACAGTTCAACTTAGAACAATTAATTACCACATAACTCCGGGAACTTGTTGAATACTGCTTATTAATGAAGCATAAAAGTAAGTGGGCTAAGGGTGAAATTATCCTCCAGACATTCTAGCGGAGGTTCAGTGAAATTATGACCTTTATAATAGAAGTGCTCTTCTTAACAACTTGACCCGCACTTCCATGCAGTCCTCATGTGTTACACGCAGCTGCAACAACCCGGAAAACTGAGAATAACCAAACCTGACTATTTTTAGCCAACATCCTACATGCTTCCTATTACTGCGATAACAAGCTAATTTTCATTACTACAACACAGACACGTGGAAAAAAAGAGAAAATTAGGCAGCCCCCTCTAACCACACTTGCAGAAATTGTAATGTAATGAATTACACATAAGGGAGAAATTGCTGGATATGATCACAAGTAGACCCAAAGGAAAAAGGAGCTCTCTGTGGTGGAGAGAGAGAGAGAGAGAGAGAGAGAGAGAGAGAGAGAGAGAGAGAGAGAGAGAGAGAGAGAGAGAGAGAGAG
>JAVDPK010002429.1:319536-340056 GCA_034780415.1 Cichlasoma orientale
ACACACACACACACACACACACACACACACACACACACACACACACACACACACACACACACACACACACAGAAACCACAAACCCAAAATTGAGTTAAAAAAGGGCAACACAATAAAAGCAGACAGAAATGGATGCGGGGTCAATAGTAGCAGAGATTTGATGTCAGTCTATTACATAATCATTTCTTTCCACCATATAGTGAAGTTTGCTATAGAGACATGGAGCTACTGCTTAAAGGGCAAATTCAAAGCCATCTTCCAAAAGTTATGGTGAGAGGACATCAAGCCCTCCTGGGTGTAGTAAAGCACTGCCTCTTAAGAGCGATGTAATATGGCACGGCATTAGCTCTGTTTTGCTGCAGGAGTTCATTCCACTTCTGTGAGAGGATATTTATTAGGCTTATCGTTATCAAAGCTCCTCTACAATTGTTACAGGCTTTACTCATACTTAATACGGCTTTGATTTAAGAGGCCCAACAGAATAAAGCTCATAATTCCACAGGTAAAAATAGAATGGCACGCGCTCACATTAGTGAAGAGATGCAACAGTATTAATTATGTAACCACTGAAAATACTTGTGTGCATCCATTACACTGTAACTACTAATGCACAACAGCTATCACCTCATCCCAATCATTTTCTTCTGAATAGGCCCAAATTACTGAATACGAGTGCAAAGTGTGCTATAAGTTGATCAGGTCACTCACTGCAGGTACTAACTACCACACATCCTGTAGCAGTGTCTGTGGTGTGATGAGGCTGATCAAGCCTTGGAAAATGAGGTGGTTTCTTTATTAACTATTTCTATTAATTATAACTATTTCTTCACTATTTCTGTGTTTTTTTCTTGTGAATTTGCAAATTTAATTAAATTCAAAATTCTTTTGTTATACTTTTTTTTTTTTTTTACAACTTTAATCCTGAAAGTTTAGATTTGCTCCATATGGCGCTGTATTTGTGTTTAGCCTACAATAGTCCTAATGTGTCACTCTCAAATACAGAGTTGAGAATACCATGGAAGCCACATGTGTGACAGATGTAGAATTTAAAGCATATGCAATAAACCAATGTGTGACTGTTTAGTAAAAGCAGATAATATTGAAGATAATTTGCTCAAGAAATCAAGAGAAAGAAGCTCAAAATGTGATTGGGTAAAAAAAAAAGAAGAAGAAGAAACAATTATAACTATAACTCCTGTTCTGTAACTCATGCTAGTTATTGATCGAAGCAGGACCCTGGAGCTACTTTTCAGCTTCTGAAAATGGGGCTTTGTATAAAAATGGCTGCAATTCATAAATAGTTAATGCAATATGTTTGTCAAACCCCTTAAATTAAAGCCAAAATCTGCACTTCAATCAATCTTGATTGTTGGAGTTAAAATCCATTGTGATGGGGAAAAAAGTGTTATTGTCCACAAGCCTATGGAAATAAGTGTATGTAATCAATTCTGGAGTGCAGCACAATTTGGGAACGTTTCATCTTATCCTGCTAAAAGAAAACAGAAAGGCCTTTGAAAATCTTGTTTACTAACACAAACACTGTTAATATTAAAAGCATAAAAATGGAATGTACTATTTAAAGTATCTGTATGTAGGTGGGATGCGGAAATACAGTAAATATTCCTAGAACAAGTCACAACTCAACATAGTGAGACAAATGACAGGTGAGCAGATAAGTCCTCATTTTAATGGTGGAAAAAATACATTTACTGTATATTTTAGTGTGGCTGTTTTGACGTTGGAAATGGATACAACCAAGGAGTCGATCCACACAAAGGTGTTCCTTGAACGAAAGAGCATCGCATCTCAAGGCAACACATCTCTGCAGTTATGATTTTTCACAGTGGAGCGAAAGGCTGACTAAACTCAAAAAGAATAAAGCTTCAAAATTTATCTCAGTCATAAAAATGTCAACACAAGACGTCGATCTGTGTTCTGATTGTTTCTGCAAATTCCTATTTTTCTGGTTAGTTTACCATGAACACAGAATGCCAGACTGTCTGTGTATAATATTAATGTGTACTAATCTTTCCCCATTTACTGTAGGGCTTACACTAATACTATAAAAATATCAATTTTAATATGGAAGTTTTATTCAAGAGGCAATAATGATAAGTCATAAAAATTTTATAATGCTTCTTTTATGTTTGAACCATTGCTTGTGATTTGTGGGTATTAAAGTAGGAGGTTGCTGAAAAGCAGGAAGACGGGTTGAACACATTCATGTTGAAAACAGCTAAACTGTGTGTTATACTGAACATAGATGGGGCAGAACCTACTGGACTCCAATAGAGAATGGTACAACTTTAACATAAACATCACATATCTTCAGACAATTTTATGTAATACTAACTAATTATTGACCGTTGGGTACAGGATGTTTACTGGATAGCATTTAAGAACATACACTGCTAAAAAAAAAAAAAAAAAATTAAAGGAACACTTTGAAAACACATCTGATCTCAGTGGGGGGGGGGGGGGAATCATGCTGGGTATCTATACTCATATAGACTAGGTAGTTAGGAATGAAAGGATCCCACATCACTGACCCACCACCAAACCAGTCATGCTGAATAATGTTACAGGCAGCGTGCAGATGTGCTCAGGGTGAACCTGCTCGCATCTGTGAAAAGCACAGGGTGCCAGTGGTGGACTTGCCAATTCTGATATTCTATGGCAAATGCCAATCGGGCTCCACGGTGCCGGGCAGTGAGCGCAGGGCCCACTAGAGGATGTCAAGTCCTCAGGCCACCCTCATGAAGTCTGTTTCTGATCATTAGGTCAGAGACACCACTGAGCTCCCGGACAGACTGGACAGTGATTCAGGGGGACACAGAAGCGTTCACAGGTCAGCTGAGAGTTATAATCTCTCCAGCATGCCCTGGGTCTGCCCCAGGGCCTCCTTCCGGTAGGACGTGCCCAGAACACCTCACCCAAGAGGTGCCCAGGAGGCATGATCTTGTTCTTTCAGTCACTACCCAAAGCTCGTGACTATAAATTTTCTGGCGCCACAGCTGCAGGCATGTTTCTGTGATTTGAGGAGAATTTTTTTTTAAAGTGTGTGGTCACGAGTTTAGGATAGTGACTGAAAGAACGACATCACAGATAGAAGCGGTGGAAATGAGCTTCCTCCGATGGGTGGCTGGCCTCTTCCTTAGAGATAGGGTGAGGATTGCAGCCATTTGAGAGGGGCTCAGAGTAGAGCTGCTACTCCTTCACATTGAAAGGAGCCAGTTGAGGTGGTTCGAACATCTGACTAGGATGTCTCCTGGGTGCCTCCTGGGTGAGGTGCTACTGGGAGGAGGCCCGGGGCAGATCCAGTACACGCTGGAGAGATAATATCTTTCAGCTGGCCTGAGAACGCCTCGGTGCCTCCTAGATGAGCTGGAGGAGGTAGCTGGGGAGAGAGATGTCTGGGATTCTCTGTTTAGGCTGCTGCCCCCGCACCCGGCCGTGGATAAGCGGAAGAAAATTATAAAATTTTTCCTCATGATTTTTCTGGTAAAAACTTCCATGATGACACAACATATCTGTTATTTAATGAACAAATCCATGTGAAATTACAGACTTTTTTTTGTGTCAATATGCACTCAGTGCATCAGATTTCAGATATGTATTTACATCAATAAACTAGAATTTAACAGTTTATCTATAAAATAAAAAAGACATATTCATGAACTTGTGTTACTCTTGCAACTGTATTTTTACAGTCCTTTTGTGTGGAAAAATAATGGTTTTCCTGTAAAAAAAATCATCACAGGTCATATTTATGATATTTCAAAATAACGGAAAAATTCTGTAAAATTTAAAGTTTTTTTTTTTACAGTGTCTCTGTGCAGCCTCTGTAGGGCCCAGGTATCACCTCATGCTACCAGTTGTGACACTAACCCTAGCCAAATGCCAAACTAGTGAAAAAAAGAAAAGACGAGGAGGGAAAAATGTCAGTGGACTCCACCTGAAAAACCATTCCTGTTTTGGGGGTTATCACATTGTTGCCCCTCTAGTGCACCTGTTATTAATTTCATTAACACCAAAGCACCTGAAACTGATTAACAACCCCCTCTGCTACTTAACTGACCAGATCAATATCCCAGAAATTTAATTGACTTAATTGATGCTTTACTCTGATTAAAAAGTGTTCCTTTAATTTTTTTGTGTATTTTTTTGTTTTGGAAACTAAAAGCTGGAGTTCATTCTGGAAGAAACAAACAATGAATAAAAAACAGAGGAGAAGAGAAGAGCACTACAAGATAACAGAGGCCAAGTTGGACCGGTTTACAGTACGAGAGCCAAGAAAATGGTCTGCCTTGTGAGCTTTATAGATACCCTTAAAATAGGTAAGCACAACACACTTAATGTTGCAGTTTGGCTGAGCCACTGTGCCAGTATTTTGGATATATTTATGGGCCATCATGCTCATCATGCTAGTTTTAGTAGGCTAATATACCAATTTTATAAGACATATTATTGACAATATTTACTGTGGGTGCTCACGTCTTTGCTTATTTGCCACACCGGGTTCCAAATTGCTTTGAGCACTATCACTGGTGCTGAACTGAGCAATTATTTCCCAATTGTACGCTTTAGGGCTACAGTCTTAGGTCGCTAATGAGGTAGCATTGAGAGTGTGCGTGCCTTGTTATGTTGTACTTATAAACTGTGTTTATGCATGCAGGTGAAAGGGAACTGTTTGTGTTTTGACAATACCATGTATAATGCAGTATATATATATATATATATTACACTAGTCATTAGAATTTCTTCTATTTTACATGCACCATTGTGAACAGCGCACAGGAAGAATAGAGAGGCTGTAGGGCTGACTCGAAATGTGTCCTGATTAAAGTGTTGTGACTCAGTGTGCCACTCGGTTTCTTCCATGTTCAGACAGAGCGATGTGATTACTCCACAGCTCATTAACCACTAGCATAAGTGGCAACAGAGTCTTTGGGACTCATAAATTGTGAGTTTATGAGTAAAATAAAACTTTTTGTCTCTTTATTTGTTCAATAATGTTTTGTTATTTTTGGTAGGTTCAACAATATGTGCCACAGGCATTGTGAAGAGAGATCTATGCCCTCTCCATTGGTAACATGTTTTTAAAAAAAGTTACAAGCTTTGTTTTTTATTTTAATTTCTCATATGCTTATTCCTTCACTAAGAACACTACACACTGTGGCTACCTGTTAACTGGGATAAATATGCCGGGGAAAAAGAAATAAAGGCAAATAGTTATGCTAATGGGGGGGGCTTGTTATTTAGTAAAATTAGCTTGGGGTCAGGACACTGGAATGAATGAATCACCTGATTTGCTTTAATTGATGTGGAACAAGTGGCAGTTGTGAATGATGCAGGAAGCGTGTTGAGACTCTAACCTTGGGCTTCTTGCGGAGGTTGGGAGAGAGTTTGAAGCTGGTAACATAGCTTCGGTCATCACCCACTATGATGACTGGATAGATGGGATTAAACGCGATGTGAGTCAGCCTGGTCTTCTTTTTGTCCACCACTGTCTGCTGGCAGATCGCCTCGTATTTGTTGATGTTGAGGTCAAAAACGTGAACCTGAAAAACAAGAGTGATCACACTCGTGCACGTGTTTATCAATCTTTATTGCCATTTTTTAACAGTTGCGACCCTTTGATTAATTAACTGATATTTTGGCGGTAGACAAAAAACAACAATATTTGGTCCTGAAGATCTACAGGAAGTCTTCAGAGTGAGGGCTGAATGTGTTTCCTTTAGTGCTGGTGCACAGTCCTCTGCAGGGAGGCATGTCTGACCATCTGGTGAAAGGAAGGGTGCTCCTAGTAATTCAGTGACTGTGCACTACTGTCCACATGAGCATGTGTGCTTGTGCGCTGTGTTGGCAGGCCCAAGATACCAGTGAGTTTACAGCCATTGTTATCAAGAAGAAATGAGATCAGAGAGTTCCTTCTTTTTGAGCACATTTAGACAATCCCACAGCCCACTCCTTTTATCAGAAAGACGATGTGCACGGATCGCTCGGGCTCACACTGTCTGTGTGTATCAGCACCACACAAAGCATCACAGTCATCATTTGTAACCAACCATCATACTCCACCAGGACATGATAACTTTCTGCAACCTCTTGTCACTGCAGCCATTAACTATGGTGTTTTTGCTGCTCACATTTAAGCACTAATGTAACATTAGTCATGGCTGATTGCAGGGCACAGACTACATCTGTAATTCAGGCAAGAACTTGAAGCAGAGAGACATTTCACTGTGTTGAATTTATGCCTATAAAGTGCCAAACCCATACTGGAGGGAACGCAGCGTTACATAATAACGCCTTTTAATAGTTTAAAAGTTTAACCGCTACAATCAGTTCATTGCAGACTTGCTGGAAATCAAATGTGCAAAGGATTAAAATGCCTCTGAGCAAACTTAATTTAAGTTACATTTCCAATTACAAGACAATGTTTTTTTCACCTGACCTTAACATTTTGAAGTAGATTTTGCCAGCTGATTTTGAGTACTCATCCCAAAAGTTCAACAAAAGGTATGCTAAATAAAAAGATGCAGCAGTCCGTGTGGAAAAGGTTAAGTGCAGATGCACAGACGGCAAATATGGATTTGCAGGCTAATAAAGTGCAGATGAGCCTGGACTTTTCATTATTTCATGCTGACACTTTATTTCCCTGACAGTCGGCTCAGACGGAGAGGCAGGCACAGAGAGAGCGAAGAGATATTTGTTTGCACCACACAAGTCTGTGTCATTCTTACACCTCAGCCAGCCAGGCAAGTCATTATCCTTATGAACCCATGCACGCACGCACGCACACACCATTGTGTCTGACATTTTATAGTGCGGCAACAACAGCAGCGGGTCAGGTTGTTATCAACAGTATATACACGTCAGGGAGGACACAACTCATGCTGAGTCACTCAAGACTAATCAGACACTTGTCACAGAAAATTGCAAATGCACCACAAGGAGACTGGTATCCTAGGGAAAATTATGCCGATTAACATCACGTGCTGAGACCCCAACAGTGAATGCGAGGCTGCTGTCAATATTCTGTCATTCTTTAAAGTCTGAACCAAAAGTCAGACCTGCCTTGGCCTGAGCTGAATGCAGGTAGCATTATTTGGCGGGTGTGCCTGAATCTATATGTCAGGTGATATTTTAGCTGACAACAATAAATACTAGCACGCATATTCTTGGTAATCACGTGCCAACAAATATGTAAAGCTGTTTATGCCAAAGCATCCCTAAATCCAGACAGAAACGATCCACTGAGCACACTGAGCTCAGCACACTGAGACAAACATTGACTAACCACAATCTTGCTACTTCTTCTGCTTTTAAAGGACAGGATACTGTGTGAGATGTTTGCCAACTGATGAACTTTAAATGAGTTTTGTAATCGCTGTTGAAAATGGCCTTTGATCCAGTTTTTGAGACTTAAATAGCCTGGAAATCACACGCTTCCTAGATGAGCCATTTCATTACTTTCATTTTGATAGAAGATATTTATAATTAAACAAAGTGTCGGTTTTAGTAAGTCCTGCTAGTAGCAATGCGCACAACTATGAAACGGGTGTATGATTATAAATTGTGAATTTGGTGTGAAATCAGCTGCTTTCTCACTTAAATGTCTGATCAAGTTTGAGACTTGGTTGTGAAATAATTAGCATAATGATGCTGGGCATACTACAGGGCATATTGTGACCGAATCCTGGCACCGGAGAGGACGAGACACACATACACACACACACACATTGCCACATAAGGTGTCTCTCAAATTGCTCAGCTCTCATTTCCTCTCTGTCACTCTCACTCGACTTCACTTGGCACACTGGACAGGAAATGTGTCAGACACAACTCTCTGGACTTTTATAACGTGCCGCAGACTGTGAAGACAAACAGATGGGGACAGCTTGCAGCCATACTAAGAAAATATGTGGCGATAAGCAGCACAGCATCCAGTGAAATTACTTTTGGCTGGAATCAATAACTACTGGGAGAGCAGGAAGCGCCTTTGCTACATGAAACAGTGTTTGAACAAACTTGATTGCCTGAGGCCAGGCCGAGGGTTTAACCAACTGAGTCTATAACTATATTATGAGGATAATAATAAAGTGGCTGGCAGGTGGTAGCTGGTGCCGCTATTTGTTATTTCACATGTTCAGTCTGGAAAGTGTCAAGCTTGGGACATGAGATACGCAACATTATTGGCTTCATCAATCTGTTTCAAATATAGGTCACTTTCATGTTTATGTACCCCACGGCAGCTGACAAGTTCAAATGCCATTGAATTAATGGAAAGGAGTGCAAGGCTGAAAGGGGCTTCAGGTAAGCAGCACATGTGTGGTGGCTGTAAACACAGCCTTCAGACAAGCTTGTAGTTTCCTCATATAGGTCTCAAACTGGTTGTATAGTCATTCTCTGTAACTCTGAACTATCAACATATTATGCTAATCAATTATCTTGACACAGACCAGTAGTAATACCTACATTTTTCTAGTCCTACACAGATGTACATGCAATGATGTGGAATCTTGATAAATCTAAGCATAATCGACACACTGTAGCTTAGAACAGAATATTCTGAGGGCCAAAACATGCAAAAAGCTATAAGGCTCATGCTGTGGGTTGCGAATTTCAGGAAATAATTTAGAGAGTCTCTTACTTTTCCATCTATTGTCACAGCAGCAAATACAGTGGATGAGTATGGAGACCAGGAAACATCCCCAACTCCTGCGCGTAGGTCAAAGCTGAACATCGGAGTGCTGAAAAAAACATTATCATATTAGATCAGAGAGGGAGCAGAAAATATGTTTTTCATTATACCGCATGAGGCACAATGTCTATAAAATTCAGACAAAAACACTTACTCATCAGAGTCTACAGCGAGGAAGATTCTCGCTCTAACTGTATGACCAATTGCCATAAAGAATAAATTGGTTTCGTAACATAAAACAGTACTTTATTTCTATGATCCACCTGTTTCCAGACACCAGTGCCTCATCAGTGCCAGGCAGAGAAAATGTATGGACATCAAACAGAACATTGCCTCACAGTGTTTCCTCTCGTTATTAACTCGTAGAACACCACAGGAAAAAAGATGATGAAATGAAATATCTCTCAGAGCTGGAACTGGGTACCCACAGGCCTTGTTCAAATATTGAGGAGTATGTGTGTGTGTGTGTGTGTGTGTGTGTGAAAGACAGAGTGAAAGTAAGAAACACTTTTATAGATTGTAACTTTGCTAACACGTTAAAACAATTTTCACATGCAGCGTGTGGGTAACTGTCATTTGATTTACTACGGCAGGAACTAATTATCTAACGAACACCTGAGACAGCCTTCTAGGCAGCTTCTACAGTGCAGCGGAGCTCGAAGGGCTCTGTTCAGAGTTAAGTCTGTTTATTCTCAGCCAGCTAAGAAAAAACAATGCAAAATTGGGTGCTGATAAATGCTTTAGCAACTGCAAACACAGACTTAACTCCATACTCCCTGAAACTTGACAAATTACATTCATTTATTACTAAAATCTGTGATTTATTGTTTAGTTTTCTTTCTCATCCACCCAAACTCTTTTTTTTTTTTTTTTGCCTACATACAATACACTCAGATATTCACAAGTCTGGACAAGTGGGGAAGTATTATCAATGCAAGTATCATCAGTGCCTGGGGAAACTGTAGAAAAGGTTGAAATCAACTGCACATTACTTTCTCGCCACTGTCTGAAGAAGCCCCGCTAACTGAATTTTTGCACTTAAGTGACAGAAACGCTGAGTTTAAATGCAGTTCTGCCTGTTAGACACACAATGTGCAGATGGCTAGGTGTAGAATGTGTAAAACTAGGTGCAAATTGTTCATAAATCGGATACAGAGCAGTTTACAAGATGCTTTTTACAGCTGAATGTTACTGCACACTCCTGTAAATCAAGAGGAAGAGCTACAAGGATTCATCATTTTCGTCCAAGTCATTAAATCAAATTTTGCAGACTTTTTGTGTGATTAATAGATCTGATGTGCCATTTTATATAACTACAAGTACCTCAGTTCGTCTGGGAATAGGTAATTTCATCTCTGACGGTTTCAAAGGATATATAAGCCTCAGCAAAAAAGCAATGCTCCCACACTTCTCACCTATGTGGTAGAGTTTGTGAAGAGTTGCTTTATCCATATCTTTTTTTCTTCAGAAAACAATGCTCCTTGTAGCTTTAGGATGGTATATTGCACATCATACTTGAAAGCCCTATCTCTAATAATGGGCAGATGATTACTATCGTTATTCATTCAAGTGGCCTGTGTTGGCAAGACGTGGGAGGCACTTTGGATTAGTCAAATAAGCCAGGAAAATTATGCTGGGCTCATGATGGCTATAAGAAGGTAATAAAGACTAACATGCAATATGAAAAGATTGCAGGACTGATGATTACTTTTCCCTTCTGCACCGAATGCACATAGATATTTGTGCAAAGAGGATTAGTAGAGTTGCTAACAATGATGACATAAATAAAGCTTTTAATTGCAATTGCTACTCTGTAACCTCCTGCAACATGTTTCCTGTTAGAAGTAAGTTAAGAATGTCTAGCATATTTTCTTCCCGCTAGAAGAAGGATGAGGATGATTTTGCGTCATATCGGCATGATAGAATCGCAGTGAGAGAAGATTTGTTGGACACATGCTGCACATCTCCTGTTTCACCACCTGGTGTCTGTGGAGACCATGTTTGTACGGTGAATTGATTGTCACGTTCAAGAAACCAGTTTGAGATGATCTGAGCTTTGTGACATAGTGTGTTATCCTGCTAAAGCAGCCACTGTGCCCATACAGGGATGGACATTGTTAGCAACAATCCTCAGGTAGACTGGCATTTAAATGATACTCTATTGGTACTAAGGGGCACAAAGTGTTTGACAGCCTGATGATACAAGGCAGGAAGAATCCATGCTTTCATGTTGTTTACATCAAATTCTGACCTTACAAGAATGTTGCAGCAGAAATCGATACTCATCAGACAAGGCAACATTTTTCCAGCCTTCTATTGTCCAATTCTGTTGAGCCTGTGCAAACCGTAGCCTCAGTTTCCTGTTTTTAGCTGACAGGAGTGTCACCAGGTGTGTTCTTTTGCGGCTATAGCCCATCTGTGTCAAGGTTCGATGGGCTGCACATTCAGAGGTGCTCTTCTGTTAACGAGTGGTTATTTGAGTTCCTTCCTCTGGCATCAGCAAGGCATTTTCTCCCAGAGAACTGCTGCTCAGTGGATATTTTTATTTTTTGAGTCTCTGTGAACCCTAGAGATGATCCCAGTAGATCAACAGTTTCTGGATTACTCAGACCAGCCTGTCTCGCACCAATAATCATCCCATGCTCAAAGTCATCTTGACCATGTCTACATGCACTGAGCTGCTGGCATGTGATCGACTGATTAGATAATTGCTATAACGAGCAGTTGGACAGGTATACCTAACAAAGTGGCCACTAAGTGTATAGTGTCTACAGGCAAAATTATGTCATATTTACAGCTGATGCAAATATTCCATCTTTCACTCTATCACTTTATTTGAGTCTTACTTGATGGTATGGTTCCAGATTTTGACGGTCCAGTCGAAACTGCAAGAGATGAAAACGTTTGGATGAAACTGGTTCCACTTTACGGCATCCACTGCCGCGCTGTGGGCATCGTAGGTCTCCAGAAACTGGCTTGAGTAAGTCTTGGAGCACTGAGAGAAAAAAGGCAAAGTCTTCATTTGGACCACATATTCTATTGTCTAACCAATGCCAGGTATTTAATTAGAGGCAATAATTAGAATTTTAGCTTCTCTACTATCACCACCGCCAGATTTGTGTTAAAATGTAAACATTTCCTTACACAAAAGCAGTAGTCTTAAGGAGTTTGAAAACACCCAAATCAGACTGCAAAAACAGTCATTTATCACAGCTTTAACCAGACGTTCTCAAAGCTTCGATGACAGTTTAGGGACTTAACATACAGCTGAGGCCTGCACAGGAAAAATGAACCTATTACATCATGCCCATGATGGACTGATTAGTCAGTCCATCATGGGCATCAGTCAGTTTGCAGTCTTTTTTGCATGGTTAGTGCTGTTATTTGTTTCAAAGTGCAAGTGCTATTTTTAGTTAATATTTGAAATTTGTCAGCTCAAGAGATGCTGTTTTTTTTTTTTTTTTTACCAGTAACTGTCAATTTAGTGTCGCTTTATAGTTTAACCATTAGTGAGGTGCCTGTTACAGCTCTTCACACCGGCTGTATTTGTTAACATTTGTAATGTCTATATAAATGACTGCTGTATCTCTGTCACTGACTGAAATACACAGTGATTTCGTTTTCCTTAAGTCACGGCAGCATGACCGTTGGCAATGTCACTGCACTTTGAGAAGCCTGGCGTCTTGCTCAGATACCTCATTGGTGCATCCAGTGTGTGTGTAATCTGGGATAAAACCAGCTTTGTACCCGCACGCTGAGATACATTTGTCAGGTTTGCCAAGATACTGAAACATGTCCATGAATTGAGCTAAATTTTTAAAATGAACTTGCGAAAAACTGAAAATTAAACATTTCCTTGAGAATGTTTTATATACATGGGCGCAGTTTTCCACTGACAGCTAATGTTAAAGTCTTTCAGCTTGACTGGAGAGAAACTAGAAGTACAAATTTGTTGTTTTAATGTTTAAAAAGTAACAAAAGCAATTCACTTTAGTTCAACTTTGAATGACCTTGTAAGTTTACAGTGTTTGTCTGGCACTGACAGAACAGGGTTTACAAAAAGAGCAGCAGATTTATAGATAGGACAGATTAGACAATCTAGGATAAAACCAGCTTTATAGGTTGTTGGTAAAGCTGTTGAATTTCCGAGCGCCGGTAGACTGATTGTTGACCTGCAGCTAAGTGAAAGATTTGTAATCTGTCCTCTTCTGAGGTTCTGCGCCTTTGAGGGTTGAGGGGACAGAACATATTTTTATCACACATGCCTTTTAGCAAGTCTGCAAAGAGAGGTAGGTGAGTGATGTTGCAGGACTGCTGCAAAGCTTTAAGTTCTTTCTTTACTGATAAATGTCATCAAATTATACTCTATAAAATTATGCATAGTTCTGTTGTTTGTATTATAATTTGTTAAAAGAGAAAAGAAATAATGAAATCAAGTCAAATATCACCCACTGCAAGTGCAGCTTTTTCACTGTGAAGGCCCTGCTGTAGCTGCTCTGTATATATTAATATTATTATTCAACCATTTGTATGAAATTTGGCACCCACATGTAAGGCAATAAAGTCCCTGGGACCTTTGACCCAAACCCAAAAGGAAGTCCACCTTTTTGCATTTAAGATCAGCGCTAAATTGCGAAGCTTTCCAGTTTTCATTGAAGGAAATGTCTGTGGCAGGACGCTGAATTTCAATCATTCCCCAACCAAAAGAAGTTCTTATAACTCAAATGTACATTATTTAGTCTGTCCCAAACTTCACGTGCTTTATGATAATAAGTCTGACTCTGAAGACGTCTACGTGCCAGCAAACATAGCGCCACCTAATGGCAACAGGCAATGAATAGCAGATAATAAACATCATCTGATGTGCATGAAATTTTCATTGCCGGTTCCACAGCAGCATGACACAGAACTCGAGGGTGTTCTCAGAGTGGCAACAGGAAGTGATTCAGAACCTGTTTGTGCCACATCCAGAAAAACTTCTCAAAGTTGAATTAACTGAAATTATAATGAGAACGAGTGCATCAGCAAACTCTTCTTTGTTCATTTTCCCCACAGGAAATTATCCATTTAACTTCGTTTAACAGTATTTTTCACCTGGTCTTCCCCTGCCAGTGGAGCCCACCTCACAGTTTGATAACCACTGTCCTACAGTAGCAACACCATGAAGAAGAAAAGCATAGAGAAAGGAGGCAGTCAGCCCAAAACTACCTCAACTGGATCACTGGAGGATAGAGCGCCTCTTCTTAAGGAGACACATTAAATGCTTAATATTAAGTCTATGAAGCTCCCGATCCAAACAAAAAAAACCTCCACATTCAAATTTCTAGCTTGTTGACTCTTTAGGGTGCCACTGTAGCATATGTAAGTGTACCAACAACAAAAGGAGCTACCATTCTTCAGAACAGATGTGAGCAGATGATGTAACGCCACGATAATCCTAATGACTCTTACAGACAGACAAGAGCAAGAAGAATAGCAAAATAAACAAAACTATCACAGCCTCTGATCAACTTGGTAGCGCGGTGTGGCATGTATTACCTTAGAATGTGCTTGTTTGTCTATGTAATGGAATGTTTAGTTTAGTTTTAAGATTTACAATCAGATAATTATCAGGATACATTATGATTTATAAAGTATGCTGTCTGCTATCCACATTAATACACTGTATGCGTATGTTGAACATGGTATTAAAATAGGGCACAGGATTATCTCAGTAATTTCAGATAAGTTCAAAAGGACAATAAGAAAACACAGATAATCTCCCAGCCCATTATTACGCACTGCGACTGCTTAAATCCGTGTAATAATGTATACTTCTAATGATTCATACTTAATGAAAACCACCGCTTTGGCCCTTTAAAGTTGTGAATAATCCCTTTAATAATTAAGCTTCCTACATTTAAGCTGTTTTACCATTTTTAGGTTTAGGTTTACATGATTATTGTATGTTTGCAGTAAAAAAAGATGGCAAAATTTACAGTCTGTTAAGAACTGAGCAATTTTATAGTAATACTGCAGGTGTTACTTTCATGCTCAATGTTATAATTCACAATTTTCAAGGTATGTTGTTTCTAAACAATAACCATGCAAAAGAAGTAACCTCTTGTAGTTCTGCATTTTAATATTAAAACTCAGGGTTTGACCTAAAAGACGAACACACTGACGAGTATTAACGTGGCAGTTAGACAGTGAAAACCTCTTATTACCTTGAAGTAGTTTTAGTGAAATGTGTTATATGCGTTGTAAAATGGAGAACTGCCCTTTTCTACTTCTCATCTAAACCTTTTTCCAGATCCTTGTTTACTAGCTTGTGCGCCCATCAACACCTCTGCAGTTAGTGTGACCAAAGTCCTCTGCTGGTGTGACTCTGGTGAGATTCTGCTGGGAAGTGTCATTTCCATTCAACAATCATTATCTTGGCGCACCGACAAGCTTAGCATGCACACAGCTATCTAAACGATGTTTTAAGCAGGCCACATTTACCGGTGAACTAAATTTGCCTGTTTTCTTCTGATTTATCCATTTATAATATGATTGATGTTTTAACGCACAAGGTAGCAATAGGTGGTGATTTAGCTAAATGCTCTGTATTAGGTAAAAGAAGTGCTGGTAAAGCCAATCAAATGATATTAACCTGAAAACTGTGCTTGTGTCTGCAGCTATGATAAATTTGCTGATGATTGTCCTATACATATATATATTTTTCATAGGTGTGTCTATGTCACATGATCACCACTTTGACCAATGTGCAATGTCTTGATGTTACTGTTTTACAAGTTCTGATGTGACTTCAGTCCTTGCCGGACATTTTGTCTGATTAATATCACAAGTGACCCACAACCAAAACCTGCATGAAATCCTTGACACATACCTTGTGTATTTTTCCCTCGTCTGTTCCAACTAGGAACAGATAGTCAGTCTGTTTATGGAAGTCAAAGGATCTTCCAGACACTGTGAACAAAGGACATGAAGGACCTAATTTAGAGACTTCATTACAGACACCAGCCTGATACACTGGACTGAGAAAGATGCTGCATTCTGTTACATATCCATATGAAGCTTTACCGATGCTGGGTGGCTGTGCACCTTCCTCAGAAACAGCACCAGTCAGTGTCAGTCTGATGATGTCTGTGAAAACCAGCTCATTCTGCAATCGCGCAAACACACAGTGATTCAGCTGTAGATATATACACTTTGTGCAGTGCATGCAAAAAATTGCATCTAATTTGCCAAAAGGAAAAGAATGCAAGTTACAGACATAAATACAGACAAAAAAAATGTATATCTCCTTGGCTAACCTTGACAAGTGTCCAGGACACAACTCGACTATCAGATGACACAGAATAGAAATTGTGATTGTTGTCCATATCGTCATTCTGCCAGCGCACCTGAAAAAATTTAAAAAGCAAAAAAAAAAAAATTATCGAAAAAGTTTTACTTTAATTTGGATGAAAACTAATATTTGACAAAGAGAATACATATGCAGCATTTCCTTTATTCTTAAGTATCTGAAATTCTGTACTGGTCTGCAGTATCATTAATGGCATGAACGAAACTAGATTGTTTATTATGAACAGCGCACACATCCTGAATTCCCATCACCCTCTCCACCTCTGTCATGGTATCCACTCGCACCTGCCATACGGGACCCGTGTGCTTGCCAGTCTTAGCTGTACTCTTGTAAACAGGCTCCTGGCCCTTCTCCTTCAAGTTGTACACAGCCACACAGCCATCATATAAACCCACTGCCACCAGGTTGGTATGCTGTACGTGAATGTCGAGGCACATGACACCAGACCTGGTGGGGTAGATGTACTCTGGGAAAGCAGGGTTCTTCAGTGAGTAGAAGACAAGCATGCCGCGTCCCTGATTAGTAAATTCGTCTGGCCAAGAAAGGGACACAAGTGAGTGGATTGCAAAAATACATAGATATTACACATATTCAATAAATTTGTCTAGTATGGTGAAAGATGAGATGTTTATTAGCAGCTCACTGCCCTTTGCACTTACATGATCCAAATCCCACAGCAAACAGGTCCTGACATGTATTATTCCTGTTAAGGGCAGATGATGCAATCTCATGACCACAGAGGAAATATACAATCACTGAAATCCAATCACCATTCCAAGGGAAAGCTGTAGAGGCCATGAGCAAACCTACCAGCAGAGGGCAGTGACAGACCGTCTTTTGGCTCTGTCATATTTAAACCTCCACAAGGGGAGAATGGTTCCCTCCTGTCCCCTGAACTCATCAGAGCCATCCTCATAGTATTTAAAATCTGAAGGGGCATAAAAGGAGGGACATTAGAGGTGGAGAAAATAAAATGTATTTGCTTGATTATGAAATAAGACTGTAGCTCATTATTGTGCCACCCATTATAATAACAAAACAAACCTTGCGCTATTTCATCGAATGCATTCTGACTGATCGCCCGTTCAAGGATCTTTGACTCCTTGGCCCATTTGATGATGCCATCACTCTATAACAGACATGTGACATTACACTGGATGAACACACTGCAAAAACATGCAATAAACAATAAACATGCACAGACTAATATGAGAACATAAGAATGATGGTGTCAGTTAGTCACTGTGTTTTATGATTAGCTTTATGACAGTCCTTACTAATGCACTGATATGGTGATGCATTGGGCAGCAACACAAAGCTACTTTTAGCTACTCCCTTATTCACAAGGGGTTGCCACAGCAGGTAGCTCCGCATATTGAATTTGATTTGGCAGATTTTTAAGCCGTATGCCCTTCCTGACCCAATCCCCAAGGGATTTGTGTCTCCTCCCAGTCTCAAACTGGGGATCTTTCGATTGTTAGGCGAATGTGTAAACCATGTCAGATGTCAAAGTGCCAAAATTCAAATATTAAATATATGGTGAGTTTAGGCTGTGAAGTTTGTCAGTAGTCAACTTATCTGAGTCTCCATCAGCATTACCTTCTTGCTTTTGCCATCATCTTTATTTGAGGGTGTGGCTTTCTGCTTCTCTTTGTTTTTTTCTTGTTTCTGCAGCTCCTCAACGTATGCATCATAGATCTTCCACTGCCAATAACAGTTATTACAGTCAACTGATGGGGGGGGGGGGGGGGGGGCACAAAATATTCACTGATGCTCAACAGAGAGAAGACAATTCGGGTCTAAACATATCTTTTGAGGACATCAGGGACTCCAGTACCTGATTAGCAGTGGCAGAGAAGGTGCTTAGTCGAGAAGGTTGAGTCTGGCAGATTCTTTCCTGTGAGAAATTATGAATGACTTCACTGAAACTTTTGATTTAATGTATATTTAATGTATGTATATCTGCTCATTGAAATTGTTTTTTTATGCACTTGAATATTAAAACATTCCATCAAACATTTCAACCATCGCTCCTGCCTACCCTCGATGGATTATTGAGCGTCTGGGAGGCTCTATCACTAAAGCTGAAATGATTAGTAACTTTTGGCTCTTTCTTGTTGATTCTGGAGGCAGCGCTGTCTGGCCTGTCCTCATCGCCAACTTCCTCCACCTCCCCTCTATCTGCTACAGGATGAGCCTGTGGAAAACCAACAAACAGATGTTTGTAGCGCAGGTCAGATTTTGACTAATTAACCTTTCAAAGAAATATTGCTCAACACCAACCAATGGTGTGTGTTCAGTTTGAGAAAAGATTTTTTTTTTTCTTTTTTACCAAGGTTTCTGTTTTCTTCTCTTCAGACTCTGCTTTGGTATCGACTGTTGCAGTCTCTGCACACATGGAAAATTATGACTTGGCTGTGCAGAAAATGAACACCTCACCTTTTTACATATCACCGGGCATTTCTCAAATTTTATGACACAAGTCAAAATCATCTTGAGGCATGAAGTATACACTACACAAGAGAGGAAAATATAACACTAATGCAACAAAATCGAATTATTAGAACAATTTATTAGTTTTAAGTACTGTGCAAAAGTCTTAAGCCACCCCTCATTTCTTCACATGAGCCAGACTTTCTTATAATTTTTTAAGTGGTCTTGACCAAGCTTTCCCAAAAGAGACAATAAGCGAAAACTCAACATATCTCATGCATGCTGTGCAGTGTGTCCTAAAAAAAATGAGAGAAAACTTGACAAGTGGCAGCTGTCAAGAAGCCGATCTTAAGGACAATTAAGGCAATGGGGAAGAAAATTGTACAAGAACTGCATTGAAAATCAGCGGCAACAGGTCTTACGGTGTGATAAATCTAAATTTGAAATTTCTGGTTCAAATTGTTGACAGTATGTACGGAGGAGGTCGTGTGAGAGGTACGAGTGTCTACAGCCATCTGTAAAACACGGTGGAGGCTCTGTTATGGTTTGGGGCTGCATTTCAGTCAATGGTGTTGGAGATCTTGTCAAAATTGATGGAATTATGAACACAAAAAACTACGGTCAGATTTTGATTCACCATGTATTAGCATTTGGAAAGCATCTGATTGGCAAGAGTTTAATTTTTTATGACAAGACAATGATCCCAAACACACTGCCAGTGCAGTAAAAGCGCCTGGACAGAAAAACACACAATGGAACACCATCAGGCACGGATTGGCCTTCCTTGCGAAATATAAAGAAATGAGGGGTGGTTCAAGACTTTTGCACAACACTGTATAGCTATAAAAATAGATCAAACTATGTGTATATCATCCTCTATTGTAGAATGTTTCAGTAAATACCGTCAGCTGGGGCTTCATTGACCCTAAGTTTACGAGCCTCTTCAGAGTCTTGATGCACAAGGCTGTTCTCCAACACAAAGTGAACCCCCATGTGATCCACAGCACTGATAGGCTTGTAGGAATGCTCCTGAGAGCAACAAGAAGGAAAAATATCAAGAAAAGCAAACATACATATGTTTGCTTAGTTTGGTTGCAATTAAGTGAGAAGACAATGCATGGTGGCTACCTACTTAGATTGTATCAAACAAGTATATGAAATAAAAACAACTCTTGCTGCAAACAGGTTATTCTTATGTTAAAAATAAAAAGCTCAGTGAAGCAATTATCAATCTACAGTACTTTTTACTGTATTTTGTATACTTTAATCAATATTGCGCTGGTGCTTGCGTTTATAATCAGTGATACTAATTTTTACGTCTGGATGTAGCTTCTATACCTTGAAGCTGTAGTGGACAATATTTTTAGGGGCATGTGGGTTGTCTGCAGTCAGAATCCTTGTGAATTCTTCTTTCAGCTCCTATTCATGCCAACACAGAGAGGGACATTAACTACAAGGACAGTTATTTTAATTAACCAACAATTAACCATAGGCACTGAATGACACAGAACATCAAAGTCTGAGCCTTCAGCTCAGCCCAGATGGTTGTTTTTAACCCGAGAAATGAACATCTCATGTGGGATCAATAAAGTATCATTCATCCATTCTCTTACAGCCTCAGTGAGCTCCAGGGGCTCTGCAGGCCTCACAAGTGCTTTCCCCTGAGTCCGCTCTTCCCATCCACTACCCGTCTCCGCGGCATCTTCCTCGTCCTGTAACATCGCAGAGAGAAGAAATTTATAAATAAAAGGCACATCGTGTTGTAATTGTTGTTTTTCATTCTTCTCGTCATCCAGTAGGCACACCTACCCTTCTCTTACCGGCACCTTTGGTTGACTTCGTACCAGCTACCTTCTGAACGTTTGGCCCCTGTGCGAAAACAATCAACAATCAGCTGAATGGTTGGGCGTGCAAAGTAGGCCCTTAACATGGTCGTAAAGATGTTGTATATATATATATCAGTTTTATCAGTCTGTCCTCCTGCTGGCAACCTCCTTTCTGCCTGCGATGATGAACAGCCACAAGGTTG
>JAVDPK010002429.1:348233-375714 GCA_034780415.1 Cichlasoma orientale
CTATCTATCTATCTATCTATCTATCTATCTATCTATCTATCTATCTATCTATCTATCTATCTATCTATCTATCAGGACAAAATACTTAAACTTCATATATAATTGAACAAAAATTGCAAAAAAAATTTTTTCTCTAATCATTTTTAATGACATATTTTTGCATTGTCACGTACATGCGCCAGTCATTGTTACTAAAAGTCTCTCAATCAAATGCGTCTCCATGTCTCTGCTGTTGTCTGTCCGGTATCACTCAGCAGTGTAACACAACCTAATGCAGGTTATAATATTCCCTTGCCTCGCATCTCCGTCATTTGACGCATCTCATTAGTCACGGACCACTTACCAGAGATGCTGTTTTGCATTCTAATTAATGTTTTTAGATCATTTCTGGTCCTTTTTCTCACTACGGTGCTGATCAAACACATAATCAGCGGTTGTACTTTGAATGTTTTAATTGTTTCTGGTCCTCTCAAGCCACCACTGACTCTGCTAAATATAGAGCCGTTATAGAGGCGCTGATTATGCTAATGATCAGATCTTATGAACGCATATCTCACCATGGATGAGTGACACTCATCAGGCGGTAATAAGCGATTTAAGACAGCTTCGACTAATCAAGAGAATTAAAGATAAACATAGAAAAAAAATGTTTATGTTTCAATAGCTTGGAAATTTCAGCACTTTATGTTTACTGATCAGTGTGCGTGTCTCTTCAAGTGTTAGCTTTAACTAATATAATCACAGTTTTCAGCAGGAGAGAAGTACTGCTCGGCTTGTGAAAACTACATGCATTATGTTGGATAATATCTTCTGAGGTTCTAGAGTAACAATAGACTGCATTAAGGGACATGTTAGATACATTACATCAGACTCTTGAGCCATAATAGAAATACAAATAAGGATACTGCAACCCCTACCGCTTTAATTTGGACTATCACTCCAACTTACTAACACATAGGACCCCATTTTTGGTGTCTAACTGCTGACATCTACTGTGTTACAGTGATGATGACTTCGACATGTCCAGATACTCCTCATCAGGATATTCCTCAGCCGAGGTGAGATGTCTGAGGGACCAGGTATCTATACGCATATTATATTGTTTCACAGCATCCTGTGGTGACATCACAAAAACCGCCATGTGATCACATACTTCCTTTGTCACACCAGATGTCTGTGTACATGTGCGTCCATTTAAAAAAATGTATACTGGATTCTCCGATCATTCATACTCACACTCACCTGTAATGACTTCTCTATAATTGCCATCCAAATATTTGTTCCTCTTCGTTCCTCCCTCTTAGTGTAGAATCTGTTTTTTTTGTTTTAGCTTCTTGACCTCATGGTACGCTACTATATTTCTGCTTTCTGTGTATTTTTATTTATTTGGACTACAAAAATTCATTTTTTCTATATTCATCTATACTATAGATTTCTAGTAAGCAATTGCACTAAGACGATTTTTCCTCTTCTTGGGATTTAACCGAATTGTCCTGAAGTACAGCTGATGCGTTATTTCTTCGGCTTTTACAGCAGATCAACCAGGACCTGAACATCCAGCTCCTGAAGGACGGGTACCGGCTCGATGAGATTCCAGACGATGAGGACCTGGATCTGATCCCTCCAAAAGCAGTCAATCCCACCTGCATGTGCTGTCAGGCTGCTCCCTCCACAGCCTGTCAAATCCAGTAGCACTAACCCCAGCTCCACAATCTCCTCCCTGGCACATGTATTGAGGCCAACTACTGACCAGAGTGGCAACAAGGAAGAAAATTACTGGCTGGCAAAGGCACAAAGGGAAAAACAAGGGTTTATAAATGCTAAAATTGAATATGTACAATATCTGTGCATGTTCCTCCTATGGTAGGATCTGTGCATCTTACTTCTGCATTGGTTCAAAAGGGACTCGACTGATGGCAGAAACATTACCTCCAAGAGAAACACGTGACTTTTGCTTCTCCTTGTTTTGACTTCCGTCTCTTCGCTTGTGGATGTTCTGGCTTAAAAGGACTGTGATGGTACAACAGTGGTGAAGAAGAAAAACAGTTAAATGAGATGATAGGAGCTCAACCAAATACGTGTGATGGTGACAGGTTGTGAGTACCTTCTCAGTGGCCCCTCCAAGGAGATGACTTCTTCACCTGGTGTGTAATCGGTGGTCGTATACAAAGGACAAGAAGAGATTGGAAGCTCTGTGGTGGCCATTGTTTTTTCTTTTTTTTCTTTCAGCCAGTCTGCTTCGTCTTCCTGTGTATATATGTGTCAAACGTGAAAATGATGTGTCTGATTAAGCCTAGGAACACAGTGCTAAACCATCAAGCTGCCGACAAAACACTAATGCTTACACCAAGGTAGTGATCCAGATTTTTTCTTTTTTTTTTTTATTTCACATGTTTATCTGTAACACAAAGATTGTACTGGGCCATTGTTTTATATTTAGTTAAAAGAAGCTGAAAAATGCATGTTGCCTGTTAACACTGTGCCCAGCTGACCAGCCTGCGCAAATAATTTATGAGTTTTTATTGACCCCTTAGCACATCCTTGTGCTGAGGAGACGTAACGCGCGTTAAAAAGCATAGTTAATCTTATTTAGGTTCACGTACTGTAATATCAGTAAATCTAGTGAAACCATTCTGATAATGTCAGCTCATGAGTTAGCGTGTACTTAATGTGTGTTTGTCTGCGTTAGCCTCCCTCAGTGACAGTTCACATACACTTAGGAAAGTAGTAGAAGGAGAAGGGCTTAGAACTGTGTGAGATACACTGATGGGTTGTAGTTTTGGTCACACATACTGGCGTCTGAAGGATGTTGAAGTGATTACAAATTGCTCAGATTAGATTTTTTTTTCTTTTATTCTTTTATTTCTTTTCCCTCTATTTTATTTATTTTTTTTTTTGCATAGGGAGTCAACATGCCATCCCTTTTTATTTTGTGTCTTTATTTTTTATTTTTTGTAAAGTAAGAAATGTGTGCATATTCCCTCAGTAACAATGTAACTAATTTGATGTGGGGACAGAATCTGTACATGTAGCGTCAGACGCAGCAGTGTGCTGTCAGTGCTTTATGCCATTCAATTTTTTCGAGTTCAGTAGGGTTTGGTCTTTGTTGTTTAAATGTACTGAATCTTGCATTTTATTCTTTATTTAAAAAAAAAAATGTTTTCATTACTCTAAAGATTTGCTGAACTCCACAGATATCTTTTTTTTTTTTTTGTGGTTGACGGTAACAGTCACTTGAATGTTAATCGACTCTGAAAGAAATTATTTTCCAAAAAAACTCTGAGAGTTTTTGGATGTATATTTCGCTTCACTTCTCAGTATGTGTGCACTTTACATTGCGGTGTACAGTAACAAAAAATAATGACTAATGTTTAAGGAATTACAAATACTGTGTGCATCCACAGTGAAGAACCTCATTTTGAATATCTTTTAGATACACGACTGTCAAAGTTTTTGTCAGAGCTGATAATGTGTTGATTTTGTTTTATGGTTTTATGTGTTGATAATGAAAGTCTGCAAAAAGCAGCAGAAACAACTCTAAAATATTGATGTGATTGGAGAATCGGTGTGTAATGTTTACCTCCTAAAGGACTCTATTTTCTCTTTTATTTTTTAATTTATTTGTTAAAAACTTTTTTTTAAAAGTTTGCATTGGTGCCAGATCTACAAACCTACATTTACAGTATGGGAGGGCAAGAGAAGAACCTTTGCACTGCACAATATGCAGGAGTTCTACTGCATTGAGCATAAAACAACTAAACCTTGATTGGGTAGAGAAAACTAAACTGAACTGTTTATCTGAGTTAACAATCCAAATAAAAATCTTGAGCCAATAAGAAAATATTGCTTATCCCCATTAACCCCCGATAGAGCCTCAGTGTTTCTGTGGCATTTGGCTCAGACAGGTGCACACAAGTCTAAAAACAATTTACATTTTTACAAAAAAAAGTGCCATGTGTTTAGACAATTTGCAAAAAGTAGAAAACTCCATAAAATGCACAGTAGGTCATTTGAAGTGTCACCAGTGTAGCTAGTAGGCGAGGTGATGAATGCAGAGCTAACATATATGATGAGGGAGTGATCTTTAATTTTTTTTTACCATTAACATCATCCTAATGGATTTTCACACAAGTCATCACAGTTGTCTTCTATTGAGTGCAATACTTGTGGCTAATGTACAGATTAAGGTGTAGCTGACTTCTTCACTGACTTCTTGCGTTTAGAGTAATGTGTTGTAACTGAAGCTATTTATTTGCAGTTGTGTTTGTCATTTGTTTTCATGCGTGGGAAATAATTAATACACAGACTGAAGCTTTTTATTTGTCCGATGCTTGTTATGATGATTATGAACAGGTTCCATTTAGATTTTAATAGTGTTAAAGTTCTGTGTTTAGTACAACATATCAAAAAATAAATATTAGATATCTCAAGTTTGATGGTGCCCTGTGCCTCTGTAATATCCAATTAGGTTCTTTAACTCCTATAGACTCAGGCCGTTGTCCCTGCAGGAGACGAAACAAACAGCTACTGGATGGAACAGTTTGCTCGCCTTCCCCGCGGAGACTCTGCTGATAATGGGTGATTGCCTACTGAAGTATATGACATTGCATCCAAGACAGGCAGGATGGGGTGTGAGGAACAGATAGATGGAGGAGTAGCGAGTGTGGGGGGGTTGGGCATTTGCAATTAGCTTTGAGTTGATCCCTCGGGAGCAGATGGTGAATGGTGGCTTACCTAGGCGCCTTGAATCCCAGGAGTTAACAGAACTGTGTGTCCATGTGGAAGGAGCAACACCGAAGTTGAGGAAAGAAGAAAGAGAGCCTTGTGAGAAAAGACTGCAGGAGGACAGGTAAGAACATTTCCTGTTAGTGCTTGACTTTGGGCTAAAAAAATATCATTGTAAACATGGTTTATGGTTGAAATTCATGGACTTGCTAGTACATGATGATCTATTTCTGATACATATTTCTAATGGGTTGTAAAACTTGAGGTACTGTATGGTGAATAAGGTGATTGCTTTCACCTTATCTGTCCCGTCTGACACTCGTGACCTAATGACAGATTTTTATTTCAACACAAAATGTTGACATGCTGTGCAAAAGTCTCGAGCCGCCCTTCATTTCTTTGTATTTTGCAAGGAAAATGGGAAATGGGTGCAGTGATTTATTGAAACATGGAAACAGAGTTTGTACAATTCTAATGAGCTTAAAAGTCAGTATTGGTATGACCACCTTTATTCTTCTACACAGACCGAACTCTCTTAAGCAGTTTTCTTGTCATTTCTTTAAGCAGTCTTCAGGAATAGTTCTCCAGGCTTCTTGAAGGAGCATTCAAAGCTCTTCTTTGGATGTTGGCTGCCTTCTGTTCTCTGTCAAGATGATCCCACACTGCTTCAATAATGTTAAGGTCTGGACTGATAATGCTCCATTGTTTGTTTTTTCTATCCAGGTATGCTTTTGGCAGTTGCATTGGCAGTGTGTTAGGCATCATTGCCATGCTGAAAAATGAAGCTGTTGCCAATCAGGCACTCTCCAGACAGTACTGCATGGTGGATCAAAATCTGATGGTGCTTTTCTGAGTTCATAATTCCATCAATTCTGACAAGATCCCAACACCACAGCCCCCCGAACCATGACAGAGCCTCCACTGTGTTTTACAGAACACTGTAGACACTCACTGTTGTACCTCATTCCTGATGTCCTCTGTATAATGATTTGAACCAAAAATTTCAAATCTGGATTCATCACTCCATCAGCCCGGTTGATGGAGCGATGGAATTTTTTTTTAAAAATTACAAGAACCCAGAAGCAAAATATACAGAAATGAGGGGTGACTCAAGACTTTTGCACAGCACTAAAGGTAGTCTGGTCTTGCGTGAAGCCTAACATTAAGCATCCTCCATAGCCTGAGATCACAACTGGATGTGACATCATGTTGCTGAGCATTGCTGCCATTGCGCTGCCGCTCTGTGTGCAGTACCTGCATGGCTCTGCTCTCCCTGCCGTGTCGTCCTATGAGTTCACTGCCTATAGGATGCAGCAGTACAACCTGGGACAGCATAAGCATGGTAAGTTCAGACGCACCTGGATATCATAAAAAAGAGAAATGAACATCTTCTCCAAAGAGTGTTGTTTATTTGAAGTCTGACCTCAACTGTGCAGTATGATGCATCCTCAAGCTTTGTCTGCGCTAACCTCAAATCAAATCTTATGACACCACAACAAATTCGGAAGCCAATTTTAGATTTGTTTTAATAAAGCACACAAACTATATATAACATATAGGAAAAGTTGCATTAGAATCCATTCTGAGCACAAAATGTGTTTCAAAACGTTAAAAAAATTTATATGTCTGCCAGCATAAACAACTGTGCATTGCGCTCATATTATTTAATGGAGCAGTAATTGCTATGGGGTTATAAAAATACTGGATTTTATTTGTTTGTTTGTTTGTTTATCCTAAAAATAGCAGTTGACTGAGGGGAATTATTCTTTCTTGACCACTGAGAGTTTGTGGTCTCTGCCACTGGCAACAGATCAGTTTGCCAAAGGCTTTTCTGTGTAAAACACAAAGGAAGCTGTGTTCAAAGTAGAGTTTCTGTGTTGCTCTAGTCGATGTTTGCGTGTCATTTGCCTTCCCTTGTTTCTCTTGCTGAGGTTGTCGTGGAGCCATTGTCGTTGCGGAGGCACGCTCAGCAGAGGAGCTGTCACTAACCCGCCGCTGTGTCATAATGAAGGTGCAAGACTTCACTGCAGAAAAATACTCTGAGGCCCAGAGACAAAATGCAGCTGCCATACTGATCCTGCTGCCTCAAAATATCTCCAGTATCCCTCATGATGCAGTACAGGTAATAAAGTACAATATTTAAAAGCATTTGTACTATTGTAGAAACAGTATTCAGAAGAAATCTGGAACTTAAGGAAGATATTAAGAAGCTCTTAATCAGGAATACACTTGTTTCTTGACCCTTATTGTTCAAACAAAGCACTTTTCTCTCTCAGTCCTTCATGATGAGTGAGAGCGAGACTTTGCAGAAGGAGACTCTCATGCCAGTGTATGTGGCACCTGAGGATGAACAGCTGCTCTACATGTATGAGGAGCTGAAACAGGCTGCAGCCACACGGACCTCATCCATTTTTGTCCGAGGTAATCGATACCACAAGATACATGGAAGTACATAATGTTGGACAGTTGGAATATTTAAAATATTACAAAGAAAATGACATGTATGACTGTTCCAGTCTTTACTCGCTGCTCTAGTGTATTACTTTTATTGTTGACAGTCCTGCGCAGCATGGTCACGGCTACAGCCTTTCAGATCTTAGTGAGCAACAACACTCCGATTAAGGCCATCATTGACAATGCCCTAATCACACTCGAGGTGAGTTTGGGACTCAATAATTCCTCATAGAGGAATAAAATTGACAAGATCTTCACATTTCAGACAGTTTTCTCGTTGCTTGTAATTGCTCTTCAGTTCAGTTTTATATGCTTGGGGATGTTTATTTATTTCAGGGAGTTCTTCCTGGAGCAGGAGAGGATGCACCCACTATCGTCATCACAGCCCACTATGACTCTTACGGGCTTGCCCCAGTGAGTCAAATACTAAAACACTCAATTTAGAAATAATGGTGTCCTAAGCTCTAACCTCTAAAATTAAGTGTGATCCATCTTCCTTTTAAACTGTCAGTACTTACAGTATCAGCCTGTGCTCGTACAGTATATGGATGTGTGTGTGTCTTTCACAGTGGTTGTCATACGGAGCGGACTCTAATGCCGGTGGTGTCGCGATCCTAATGGAGCTGGCTCGTCTCTTCCAGAAACTCTATAGTAGTCCCAAAACCAGACCGCAGTAAGTTCCAGTTCAGTGTAAAATACCAAAGGACAGATTTGATCGGTGTCTCTACAGAGCGCGTGCAAATGCATCTTGAGAGCATCTTGTGATGAGGTCACACAAGCAGCAATTCTGCCTTTAACAGTGAATGTTAATGTCCAATTTTATATGATTATCTTGGTAAAACATCTTGAAACGCAGGTCAGTCAGTAATGGATTGCGAGCACAAATGTTTAGATGTTCTATAATTGTCTTTTTGGTGTTTTAGATTTAATTTAATGTTCTCCTTGACTGGAGGAGGAAAATACAATTTCCTTGGAACAAAGAGATGGATTGAAGAGAATTTAGACCACGCTGGTGAGTTTTCAGCTTTGCCACCCACTGAACATGTGGGCTGTGTACTGTATGTGCTAATGTGAATTAAAACATGAAATGTCAAGTTTTTAAAGCCAGACATTTTTCCCTCCAGAGTCCAGCCTTCTCCATGACAATGTGGCATTTGTTCTGTGCTTGGACACACTGGCCAACGGCGATGAGCTGTACATGCACGTCTCCCGTCCTCCTAAGCCTGACACTCCAATGCATTCTTTCATTCAGCAGCTGGAGGAGGTAACCAGCTGTACTGTTTCTACACGTGCGAGAAAAGTAAGCAAATCTTGTCAGTCTTGTGCATTTATGTTATTTATTTGTCCTCCAGGTGGTTTCCTCCAGATTTCCCTGGGTGAAGGTGGGGTTGGTTCATAAAAAGATCAATCTTGTGGAGTCTACAGTAGCTTGGGAGCATGAGCGTTACAGCCTACGCAGGATCCTGGGCTTCACTCTGTCTCATGTGGAAGATCCAAAATCTGAGCTTCGTGGCTCTATGCTAGACACAATGCAAGTTCTGTTTATGGCTTTTATTATTAGTATTTGACTTAAAGGGCATATTTAGAGTGAGGGCCATAATTTGTTGGACAAAGACAGTTTTCACATTTTTGCCTTTGTACACCACCACAACTGTGTTGTTGTCCAACAGACTTTGGTGCTACCTGTATTTTCACGAGCCATGAAAAAAGACTTTACTTATGTGAGCATCACCTCGCAGGTCAAAAGTGGATGTCCGGAAGCTTAAGCGTAATGGCATCATCGTAGCAGAAGCACTGGCCCACTATATGTACAATCTCTCTGACAAGGTGACTGAATGCATACAAACACAGCACACTGTAGATACATAAAGGCAGAAAGTGTATATTCATGACATTAGCATGTTTTTATTTTGTAGCCATGTTAGTGCGTGATTACTGTGTGTTATTTTTCCCACAAGGGTTCACCGAAGGATGTGCAGGTTTTCAAGGGCCAGCTGGTAGGTTCCTAGTTGTTTTGATTGATATGCACAGACAAGTGCTGACCTCTGGTGTTAGTTCATAGACATGACACAGTGTTTGAGTCCTCAGTGGCCTGGATCTGCATTAATGCTCGGATTCATTCAAGATTTGGGGCACTGGAGCTATTTATTCAAATATGTTTTGATGTTATTTCATAAAAGATTAATATCTACCTGTACCTGAAAAAGTTTAAACTGACCTACTGTATATAGAGTAGAAGTTTAGTTTTACGTGAAATTTCCCACCTTCTTCCCTCCGCAAACCTCACATCCATATCTGCAATGCAGGACTTTCAGGACGGTCGCATCTCCAGTTTGATGTCCTTCTTGACGTCAGTCCCTCGGGCGACCCAGCTGCTGGATAAGGAACCTAGTCATATTCTGCTGGTCAACTCACTGGAGCACGAATTCAAGCGCTACCTGCAGCAAGTCCACAGACACACCTTCCGACAGGACAAGAGGTGAAAAATCCAGCGCTAATCCAAGTAGAAAGCTTTTGAATCCGTTCAGCTGTGCTGCATAACAGTATAATGATCAATAATATTTCTTCATGCAGGGATCCCGATATTACCTTCTTTGATCAAATGACCCAACCAGTAGTGATGTACAGGTAGATACTGGTGTTCTTAAGCCTGTTCTTAAGCTTTAGCGCATGTGGGAAATTTAATAAGATATTTAAACACTAACGACCATCTTCTTTCAGAGTGAAGCCTGCAGCCTTTGATCTCTTCTTGGGTGGCTGCATTGCTGCTTATTTGGGTGTCGTTTACTACGCAATCCAGGTTTGTTAATGTACTCCTCGATGTCCCGTTTATCTTGTCATAACCATTCCTCGTTTCCTTGCAAACACTGCAGCTGTTTGTGTGTTCTACTGCATAGTCTAAAAGCAATCAGTCTTTTTTTTCTGTTCTTTCTCTTTTAACAGAATTTTGGTTATCTCTACACAAAACTGAAAGCAGCAGTTAAAACTAAACACCACTGAACGCTGTACGACTACGAACACTGGCCCCATGACAAGAGCTTTGAAGTCAGCTCTGCACATGCTGGACATTCGCTGGCTCTGCAGCAGGACGCCTCTCTGTATGATCATATGCATATCATATTAAGTGGGAATTTACTTTGAAATGTTTTTTTTTTTTAAAGATGTTTGTACCTTTCATTACACTTGAAGTCGCATAAATGTGAAAATTCCTTCCGTTAACAGACTCAGAATGTGCTGTTTGAAACAAAATGGAATGAAATAAAGACGAGGGTATTTCAAGCTGTGTGAAACCTGCATCAAAGCTGGGAACGCACACCCGCGCTCTGATTTGAGCTCCTGTAAAGGACACTTCTGCCACATCATTACTATGATTCCCCATATCCTCTGCTGTACATCTGTTTGCATGGATTTGACTGGGCTTAACATGGCTGTCAAATGAGGCCCCAACCCTTTCAGTGGATGAACAGCCAGTTCCTGTCACAGACAACTCAGTGAGAGCGCAGGAGACACAAAGGCACCCTACAGTGCTTGGTAAATTATTAATGCTTATGTGGCAAGCTGACAGTGAATAGAGGTGACACTGGGTGGTGGTGGTGGTGGTGGTGGTGGTGGGAGATTCTTAGAAGCCCCATTTCTCTGCTGTTTTGCTCCTTTACTGCAGATTTGATAGCACTGAGTTTGTTTTAACTATGAGACGGCTTAACAGTGCTGTAGATCAGTGTTGGCTTATTTGTGAAGGCCCCCGGGAGGGAAATAGGTCATGGACTGTGACCCCAGGTATGTGTGTCTCTGCAGGGGGCTTGGAGCTAAGGAGGATTAGTGGCCGAGTGCTCAGGTAGCACAAAGAGTTTTTCTGCTTCAGCAAAGATGATTTTAATCTGCTTTACTTCCAACAGAGTGGATTAATCAGAATAGCTCCAAGGTAAACAAAAAGTTTTATCAATTTGGAAGCTGTCAGTCTCATGTAGAATTTATTACTATGGATGCAAGAAAAATACCATGTTTTTATACACTAAACACAGAATAATTAATATATAGAGAAATATGGCAGCGAGATAGGTATCATTCACTTTCCAGGAACAATAAACCCATGCACATATTAGACAATGTGTCCAAAAAAACAAAACAAAACAAACCCCCCTCCGAGGAGAAATAAAAAGAAGCGGTACACAGTTGTCAGGGAAGGGGTGGAGTTAACAGGTGACAGTGGAGGTGAGTGATGCTGCATGCTGCATTCAGCCAGACTGGATGTAAGTAGTGGAAAAGTAAGGAAGGCTGTAAGTGAAGATGGTGCCCCAACTGTACATCACAGTGTATAAAGAGCAGTTCAGATCTCCAGGCACAGTGAAAAGAACGCAGCTTCGACCAACCTCTGCCCACCGTAGGAACAATCCTCAGCCCCGGCCGGTAAGATGCACATCTTTCAATACTGCTTGCATAAACTGTGTGACTGAAAGGCCAGAGTAATATAATACATGAAATAATACAGTTCAAAAATAATATATTTTTTTTGTAAAACTGATCTCCAGAATTAGTAGTTGTTGTGCTTCATCACATCTGATTTAGGAAATATGAAAAATATAATTCATTTCAGGCAGGCAATTACGTATAGCACTCTATATATTGTTTTTAATGTCACTTTACTAAAAGAGCGTCCAATAATAAATGGCTGGTTGTTTAGATTTTCCTGTGAATAATAACAACTGTATCCCATCTGTCATGCAGGATTTTTTTTCCATGCTTATTTATTCATCCAGGAATAACTAGAATTAAGAAAATTTACATGTGTGTGTGTCCCCTTTGTTCTTTCCCTCCCAAGGACTTTCTGTTTCCCAGGAGTCTTCAGTCCATCAACAGGTCAACCGATGCGTTTCCACATCCCTTGCCCCCTGTGGACTTCGGCCGTCCTCTTTTCCCCCCTGTCAGACATTTGTCATTTCACAGTCCTGTTACAACTTGTCCTGACAGCTATCTAAACAAATGCAACTCGGCCAAACCACAACACATGCCCCCTGTCGACCAATCCACAGTACAAGTCCCGCCCTCTGCTGACAGACCGCAGAAACTACAACTGACGGAGCCTTCCCCAAACACTGACATTCAGCTCAGCACCTCTTTGAAGAGCCCACAAAGGTAGTTATAAATCACTTTCATCTGTAGAACAAAAATAAATACTGACTGATTTGGACTAATTCTCTGATTCTCAGACTGGGTTATCAAAAGTATGTCCATCCACTCTCAGCACAGCAACTCAGGTAGGCAATTCACCTTTGGCCTCTTCTTATGGCCTCAGAACTTTAAATACACTGGGTGAGCTGATGAACATTATCGATTGATACCTTACTGATTCTACGAGTTCTTTTCATGTTTTAAAAAATAGATTAATCTTTTTTTTTTTTTTTAACCAGGCAAAATGCAGGTGCTCAAACAAGAGCCCAAACTTCTGCAGCTCCTTGCAGCTCTGCACGGACAAAGTACCTTAGGTGCTGTTCTAACAGCGCCCGGGACAACAGGTGCATATTGACTTGAATGTGATGTTGGAGGGAGAAGAATATACCACTCTTTTATCTTTTTATGCCTTCAATAATAGCAGCTTATGACTAATTTCCTTTTCTCCTTTGGTTTCTCAGCAGTGGCTGCTATAGCTGCTTCCATGTGGTGAAGCCCTACCAAGCCGGGCACTACGTCATACACCCAGAGTTTGTGTCTGAAAGCCTCTATTAGGATTATTAGAGACCTGGCTTCCAAAGTGGGAATTTGGGACCCGAAGACAGAGCAAAAAAAAAAAAAAAAAATCTCTCTTCAGATTGTTAACTTCTGTTTAATTCTCTGTTAATTAACCCAGTGAGACAAAGGTGTAAAACTGAATCGTGTAGGGTGTACACTCACAGCTGTTATCTCTTTGAGTACAGCAAGGAAACTTTTACAGTTAAATACTAAATCGGTACCAAAGATCTTCTCGCGAGAGGATGTTGATGCTCAAATGAGGCACTGTGGCCCTAACGTGCTGTGTGTGACATTAAAATTTGAATTTTCTGTGAGAAAGATAATTTCCCACGTGTGTGTGAATGTTTCAAAGTTTTAAACTGAGTCAATGGAATCATTTTCTACTACCGGAGCAAATGTAGTAAAGCAGTGTATTGTATATAAGAGATAGAAAGAAATAAAGGAAGCATTTAACTTCTATAAAAATGCTTTTTTTTTGGCTCTTGGTGACTTTTACTTAAACCGTGTTCGATGTGAAGAGTTGTGTGATTTGTTCATGTCTGTGCGTGCAACACTGTCACATGTGCAGCAGAGTGAAAAGAAAAAAAAAGAGAAAAGAAACAGCGCGCTGAACTACATTTCCCATGCGGTTGTGGTCGTGTGCAAAGCGGAGACGCAGCAACACGTTTTGACTCCTTTCTCGGGTTGTTTGTGTGAACTCAGGCAAACAAGTTGTAGTTGAGCCGCCAAGGGGGACTGCTGCTGATCGGTAGGCAAAAACTACAATATATATATGCGTGTACATTTAAAAATCTAACTAACTGAAGAGAAAATGCAACCCGTGTAAGCAAAAAATTATAGTGCACAAGGATTACGTTTTATTTTCTTCTTTCTCGCAACACCAACCAAGGCGCAAAACGAGGACGACTTTCTATACATCGCAGCCCTGTATGCAGAGGCATGAGTTTCTAAACAAAACTTAGAACTGCACGTTTGTTATTAGTGTGCGTTGTATAACAATAATAAGAGAAAGATATTTAAACAAAAACTCTTAAAGCAGACTACGGTGAAGTTTGCGCACACGCAGACGCGCGTGCACAGATGGAGGGTTTCTTTCTCCGATAGCTGTTTTGATTGAATCAGCACTTCGCTGTTTGTTTTTCCTCCATGTATATAGTGAGTCAGCTGAAATGGTACATCTGAACCCCCCACCCGTGATATCACCATAAACAAAGAAATGCACTCTGAGACTTTTAGTGGGGGGTGTTGTCTTTTTTTTTTTTTTTTTAACTTTTGATGTTATTCGTGAGAAAGTTGGAGGCGAAAGGATTGTGCAATAATTTTGATTATTTTCGCGATAGATAACTAAACAATTTTGATAGCGGATTATCTTTTTTGGTCTTTATCAAATATACATATAATTGTGACCTTTGGGGGATATCATTCAGTTTTCCAGGATTCTGTTTAGTGAAACAATTAATTACTTCTTTTGGAAAAAAACAAACAAACTATGAATTGTTTAAAAAGTGTTAGTTGCAGCCTGATCTGATCATAAGTTAGTTTCTTACACCTGCCCTTGCAGTTTTCCATTAAAAGAGAGAAATGGAATAAGTATAAGATACTGTAAATAATCATCTGACTTTCCTGGTAAATTTCCTGAGTCCAGCAGCTTGACTTAATCTCAGAGGTCCCAACAGTTAGTTCTCTGTTAATTAATGATAGGCTTATGTTATCACTACTGCTGTTGGGGGAAATCTATACCAAGGGTGGTTGAACACAGAATCAGTCAATTAGATTGCTAATTAATAGCCAGCATTTGTTTATTATCGACCCCTCCTGCCAGGGCAGAGCATGAGCGTCAAGTGCAGTTAGGACTAGTCAGCATGCAGCTGAGCTGGAGAGGACTGAACTCCCCTCGCTCTGCTGTGCATTCTTATCACATCTCTTCTGAATAGTTAAAGCCACAATAACTAACATCAGCCATTAATTAGCCTACCCATAAGAGTTTCTGCCTTCTCCTTGCTGGTAGAAATGGATCTCTGTCTTTTTTTAAATTTTATTTTATTAGATTTGTTTACATTGCTGTCAGACTTGTACAGAATGATCTAGCTTACTTGGAGTTTTGGTTTGTTGGGCTTGATAGAACACAATGTTTAGTATTCTTTCCTTTCCTTCCTGACATTGGCAGAGGTTTAAGGCCAAAATCCTCCTTTTTCTGCTTCTCTGTCTCCTTACATACAAATGAGTATTCTTTCAATTGAATTCATAGGTTAGAATTACTGCTGGGAACATCTACTTATTTTTTTAATGGATAATTGGCAGTAGATTTGTTTGGTTAAATCTCAAACACATCTTTAAAGTTTACATCTCGACAGCCTGATGTCTTTAAATGCTGTGAAAACCACTTTGTTCAGCAATGCAGTGCGTGTAAGACAACGCAGGAAATGTAGTGGAGGCTTTGAAGTGACAGGGAAACAAAAAGGACTGAGAGCACTGATGGAGCTGGGGTTGTTTTCCTGGAGGTCCTTTGATAGTTTGTATATTCTGACTGTTTGTTACTGAAAGGAAACACGAATGCACCGAGGCACGTGCACTTTTTTCATTAAATAAAGAATCAAAATAGTAATTGCAATTTAATTTCCTAAAAATACAGTGTGAAATCTGCAAATATTACACCAACATTTCAAAGACTGCTGTATCGTTCTCATGGCAGGCAGAAAAAAAACAGATGCCACCACCTCGACAGTGTCAAACAGAAGAGGCTTCCTGTAAAACATTTTGATGATCTGTGGAAAAGCAACTTTCAGATTTGCCCCCTGAACAGCGCAAGTCATGTACCAAGTGGTGCCAGGCGGAGCGGGGGGCACAATTACAGATGTTATCCCCAAGTCGAAACTCAGCAAGGACACTCGACCCTTAGTTGGAGCTGGAGTAATCGGGCTGGTGCTGGTGATTGCAGCTGTAACTGCGTGGTGTTACTACATAGCCTCTTTACGCAAAGCGGAGCTGCTTAAGACTGAGCTGCTGGATCTGAATAAAGATGGCTACATTATCCGAAACCAGGGAGGATCTATTGTTTTCAGGATGCAATTCAGGTTGGTATTTTTGATATTTGATATTTTCTTATTAAACCCAACTTTTTTTTTGGGTCATTTGTCATTTAACAGAAATGTGAGATTTGTGTAAAGAGAGAATGCATGTAATTGCTTTTGATCCTCGACAGGTCGGGAACCCTGGATTTGGATTCTTGCTCTAAAGAAGGTGAGATTCTGAGCTGTGGCAGCACCACTGACAGAAAGCTAATTTTCTTCATCGAGACAGTCCGACCCAAGGACACTGTCCAATGCTACCGTGTGCGCTGGGAGGAACTGGTTCCTCACATTCCTGTAGAGCACGCCATGACGTATAAGTTTGCACACTGGTACGGAGGTGCAGTGTCAGCAGTTCAGCACTGGCCTATTTCTATTTCTAGCCAACAGGCTCCAAAACCGTTTGTTACTAGTGACATCTACTCGAATCGTGATGAATTTGGTGGAATTTTGGAGAGTTACTGGCTTTCATCTAATGCCACTGCCATCAAGATCAATAACTCTGTGCCCTTCCATTTGGGCTGGAATGACACAGAGAAGACCATGTACTTCCAGGCACGGTATCATGATAGTTCCTTTAAACCAAACCCAGGGGAGGTGCCATGTGCTGAACTAAGTTACAGAGTTTGTGTGGGATCGGATGTGACATCCATACACAAGTACATGGTCCGCAGGTACTTCAACAAGCCAAACAAAGTGCCTGCCGAAGTCATGTTTCGTCATCCCAGTTGGTCGACGTGGGCGTTACATAAAACTGACATTGACCAAGAGAAAGTTTTGAGGTATGCTGCCAACATTCGCAAGCATAACTTCAATTGTAGCCAACTAGAACTAGATGATGGCTATAGCAGCTGCTATGGGGACTTTGAGTTTGACCCAGTAAAGTTCCCCAATGCCTCTGCAATGTTCCAAAAGCTGAAATCTGATGATTTTCTGGTGTCTCTCTGGATTCACCCCTTTGTTAATTATGATTCAGAAAACTTTCATACCTGTGTAGAGAAGGGGTTGTTTGCCCGGGAGCCCACAGGCCAGCTGCCAGCCTTAGTGCGTTGGTGGAATGGCATTGGTGGCATTTTGGACTTCACAAACCCAGAAGCCCGTGACTGGTTTTCCTCCCAGTTACGTTCGCTACGTTCCAGGTATGGGGTGTCCTCTTTTAAATTTGAAGCGGGGGAGGCCAACTACTTGCCAGAGAAATTTAGTACTATGAATCCCATTCGGGACCCAAGTTTTTTCACAAGACGTTACACAGAAATGGCCATCCCCTACAATGATAGAGCCGAGCTGCGCAGTGGTTACCAGTCCCAGAACATATCCTGCTTCTTTAGACCAATTGACAGAGACTCTGTGTGGGGCTATGAGATGGGTCTCAAATCTCTTATTCCCACAGTGCTCACCATCAGCATTCTGGGCTATCAGTTCATTTTACCAGACATGATCGGAGGAAATGCCTATCTGAACCGCACGGATGGAAAGCGTGGATTACCTGACCGAGAACTTTATATTCGCTGGCTGGAGCTGTCAGCCTTCATGCCCTCTATGCAGTTTTCTATTCCACCGTGGGAATACGACAACGAGGTAGTTGAAATTGCTCGGAAATACACAGCCCTCCATGAAAGTCTCGTGGCGCCACGGGTCCTGGAGCTGGCCAGCGAAGTGCTGAGCACCGGGGACCCAATCATACGTCCGTTGTGGTGGATCGCCACAGGTGATGAGACAGCTTACAAAATTGACTCCCAGTTCCTGATTGGGGATGACCTCATGGTAGCCCCAGTTTTAGAGCGTGGAAAGCAAGAGCGTGACATCTACCTCCCCGCTGGCCATTGGAGAAGCTACAAGGGGGAGAGATTTAATATCAAGGAACCATTGCACCTCACAGACTATCCTGTAGACCTGGATGAAATTGCTTACTTTGTTTGGGTGTTGCAGCAAGGAAATGACAACCTTGATTAGCCTATGTGCCAATTTGGTTGTGAGAAAAGCGCCACAAGTCATCTTTTAGGAGAGATGTTATATGGAAAGGTTTATGGGGGGGGGGGGGGGTTATGGGAATCAAAATTTTAACAGCACATTTCAGTGCATTACAAATGTGAACTGTGTCTCTTGAAAAAATCTCAAACCCTCTTAACTTTTCATTATTATCTTTTTCTGTTTGATTCAAACTCATAAATGCAACATTGTCTTTATTATTTTGCAGTTTAATGAAACGCAGCTTAGTGTCCTTTAAAATGAAACAATGCGACTTCTGCTGTCTGGCAGTTCTGAGTTAATCTTGATAAATAGCAAAGTATAATAGATACTAATCATCAGGTATGATCGTACGTTTGGAATATCAGCCAACAATGGCAACCATAAGCTAGTGCCAAACCCCTTAGCGTGTTACAATAATGACGATGTTTTAAAACGCATCAATTAAACACATTTTTATTTGCGTAAGTAAGAACTTCAGAGTCATTTGTGTTGCTTTAAACCATGTGCTTGAGACATTTGTTACAAAAGGGAGTATACTAACTGTGAAAGAAATCAGGCTCAATTGCCAGTGAATGCTATAAAGTTGTTCTATATTTGAGCCTCACAGCACTTTGAATTTCAGCTTAAGCCAAACAGACTGTGGTGGGAGGACGATTAAAGGGGTGTCATTATTGGATACTTTTCAGGAAGTCATGTTTTATGCTTCATTCATCAGGATCAGTGCTTGAGGTTTAATCATTACAAAAGTACATGAGCTCTCACTAATGTAACACGGAGCCATGGAAGTACTCTTAGCCAAGAAAGAAATGCCTTTTATTAAGCTTTGAATGTTTTCCTCTCCTACTCGGGGAGTGGTTTTCTCAGGCTGTGTTTGAAGTATCTGGTAACTTTTTAAATGTACTTTGCCGAGCGTGTTTGCAGCTAAACAGCTAGTAATTCTTTCATGTCTTATGCAGTGTTCAAAATAATGAGCTATTCCGTAGCATTTTTGCTATCATTTTTAAATTTAGAAATAATGTGTATTGTTAATTCAGCATCATTTAATAATCACAGGTAATGTTACAGGGATTTTATTTGCAGTCTTGGGTTGTGTGGGTAATTAATCTGCACTGATGTGGTTCTTATTTGTTAATAACTGCTGCCAAATTGAATGATTTTTTTAATGCATTTATTACAGCCCTGTTTTCAAAGAAATGATACAGAGTCAGAGAGAGAATAAAAGAATAGAATATCCTTATTTACTAATTATTTTAGGCCCATATTTAATTGGAAGTAGTAGAAAGATGCATATATAAACCCTTCTCAGGAAGCACAGTTTGTTACTGCACCAATTAATGCAAGTTTTCTCTGCCATGCAAAGAAAAAAACAAAAAAATATGCAAGCAAGTTCCAGAAATATGAGTCCTTTCTCGAGGCCCATGTCATCCAAGATGGATGGAGGCAAAGTGGAAAACTGTCCCGTGATGTTGGAAGTCAAAATTTGAAGTTCTTTGTGGGAATTGTGGATGCTGCATCCTCCCAGCTAAAGAGGAGCTAAAACCATCTGGCTTATTATCAACAGACAGTTCAAAAGGCGGCATCTGTGATGCTATAGAGTCGGTAAGAAATCTCATTAATGCTGAGCACTACATGCAGTCTTTTGGGCAACATATGTTACCATCCAGGCGTCTTTTCTTTTCTTTTTTTTTTTTTTTAAGGAAGGCCTGGATTATTTCAGCAAGGCCGTAGAGAGTCTGGGTGCCTGCACACCAGACCAAATGATGCCACAAGATTTTGTGCAGCTGAAATCCCATTTCAGGAAATAAATGGGAGAATGTTTTGATTTTAGTTCACATTATTTGGTCTTCTGAGTTTCAGAAACACCGAGTGTCAGTAAAGGAAGTTTGTTGCAGGCATTAAATTGAAATGATCATATTTTCAAAAAAGAATAACACTGCTCACTTTCAGTATTATATCTTTGTAGCATTATCTGTTAAATATTAGGTTAAAATCATTATCTATCATCATCCAAACTTATTTTAGAAACGGGGTGGTGTCAGTATTGATTGTGATCTAATATTTTGATCCATAAATGACATCCAGTGAGTTTTGTTTCTGCCTTCCTATCTATAGCTCTTCTCTGGGCGGGGTGTATCACTAAAACTGCATAACATGACATCTTTGCTCCTCCAACATTTCTGTGAATTTTTTCACTGTGTAGCTACAAATGCAGATTTTTTTTTCTCGCAGTTATAGATCAAAGTACATCATGTAATATCATGTATGCTATTATCAGGAGGTGCAACAGATATTGATCTTCTCATCACACTGGGGTAAGCCAGTTAACATAGTCCACTGACTGGCATATCAAAGCTCATCCAAGAAGCCAAGCTTATGGGTTTTATCCATTTTCTTGTCATTTGTGTAAAGATTTGTGTTTTTGACATAAAATGTAATTATTTTAAATTGTGGAAAAATTAATAAATGCATAAATAACGTTTAATGATGTCCATGTTTGCCTTCCTGTGCTTCTCCTTAATTTAAATATGCTTTCTGTTTCTGACCCAAACAACGTCAGGCTCAACTTCTGCCTTTTGAACTGTGGCTTCTGTGTTGACATCCAGTGAATTTTGTTTCTGCCTTTTGACATAGTTTCATCACAACTGTTCAACCTATTTATAGGAGTTCTCATTTAGCATCTGGGCCAAGTCAGTCTCTAAGGCTGTTTCTATCTAAGGCTGTCTTACCATGTAACAAGACTGAGAGGCCGAATCTTGGACTCTGTGTGTGTGTGTGTGTGTGTGTGTGTGTGTGTGTGTGTGTGTGTGTATGTGTGTGGGGTAAGAAAACATTAGCATGTGACTAAGAGGCTGCATATCCAGTGTCAGTTTGTATGAATGTACAGTACTGTGCAAAAGTCTCGAGTCACCCTTCACTTCTTTATATTTTGCTTCCCAGGAGCCAGACTTTCTTGTATCTTTTCCAAAACAGTCTTGAGCAATAATTTTCCAGGTTTTCTGAAGGCCTTTCAAAGTTTTTCTTTGGCTGCTTTTTCACTAATTTTCAGTCAGGAATGTGTTTTTCTTTGTTTAAATTGTATCTTTAGGCACTTTGTTACTAGCAGCCTGTCACAAAAACACAAAATTTGTTCTCATTTCTTTAGTTGAATCTCTAAAATAAAGATAACACAGTTTCATAGACATAAAATAGCATTTCAGCACAAAGAGGTTGATTCCAAAAAGCTATTCTACTGGTCACCGAATCCTCATCAGAAATGGTCTCAGTGTAAGGGTGTCTGTCAGGAAGCCATTCTTAAGGAAGGGAAACGGGGAGGAAAGGCTGAGGTATGGCGTCTGTAAAACGTGGTGGTGTTGAGGATATTGTCAAAACTGAATGAACACAAAAATGCACCTTCACATTTTGATCCACCATGCAGTACCATCTTGGAAGCATGTGGGATCATCTTGACAGAGAACAGAACAAAAGGTCTCCAACATCCAAAGAACATTGAATGTCCTCCAAGAAGCCTGGAGAACTGTTCCTGAAGACTACGTAAATAAATTACATTAAAGCTTGGCTAAGAGAGTTCAGGTTGAAGAATAAAGGTGGTGCAAACTCTGTTTTTGCCTTATAAACTGTAAACTGCTGCACCTGTTTCCCAAAATATAAAGAAATGAGGGGTGACTCAAGACTTTTGCACAACACTTCTTTAAAGAATCCAAGTTTCTGTTGTGATATTTTGATACTTGCAAACCTTTTGCATAAAAAATGCAATAATACTTGTTGTAATACTCCAAGATTTTTTTTTACACACAAATAAAATCTTAAAGCTACAAGAATCAAAGAAAAATGAATGTGAAATTTAGGTCAGTAAGCTGACCATGCAATCAGTGAGCCAGTAACAACCTATAACCTCTTTTGAGTCTGCAATACATGAAAACTAATGTGCTGATCAGTTCAGTATTGAAAGAGACACCCTTGAGGGACTTTTCCAACTTTTTCAAACCTGCTCATCATGGGGCAGTAATGACAAGGTGATGAAACCATTCTGCAGGTTATTTGGAGGCTGTGTTCAGATCAATAAATCATCAGGTGGTTCATGATGTGAGGCCAGAGAGCAAGTGATATAAAAGTGTATGACTAGACAACCAAGAATAAGAAAGATAAACTTACTACACTGTGAGATAGAAGCCACAATATTTATTACAATTATGGCAGAAAACGCGGTTGCTCTTCCTGAGTTCAAACAGCCTGGCATCTCCATTCCTCATAGCTATAGTCAATCTTTCATATGTTTGGGGAATTTATTCCATTTCACAACAGCGGGATATGCTTCAGAACTACTTCACTTTATTTGCCAATGTCTCATCTGTCTTCAAAATTGATCTGGACTTGCAGCCTGTGCGGGGAGGACATACATTCATTGATTAGCTGTCTGTGTGCTCCCTGGATCAATATTATTTGTCAGTGTTCTTTCTGCAATCATATTGTTTGGCTGTGCCTATCTTTTCATAGACTGAACAATAATTTATGTAAGATCTTTAGGAGCTTTAGGACCATCTGAGGGGTTTCTGGGAGACGTGTTGGAAAAAGAGAAATGGATTAGAAGTGGAGGTGCTTATATGCAGAAGAAATACTGGCCTTCTAAACTGTCGTAGCGCCTCGTTCTTTTGACAAAAGCTATCTAAATGTTGCTGTTCGCTGTGTTTCAGTGTGCTCAAAACCAAAAACTTTAATTAAGAGAAGCTCTCTTAATTGCTTTTATTCAAGTTTCTTCCGATAGTAAAAACTAAACTAGACATGAAATCTGTTTAGGCCATGTGGTGCTGCAGCTGCCCAGAAGGGTGCACTGTAGCTTCATTGATGATACTTTTCGCTGACATGTCAGTGGACCATGGTCCAGATGTTGCACACGCATACACATAACTGGGAATACACACACAAGTAATTTCACTTGCTTACACACACACACATACACACACACACACACATAACAAGAGGGACACAAAGCTGGCGGAGCACTTCCCCTCTTCCTTCTCCACCTGTGAGCCCACCTGTGTGTCCATCTGCAGAGGAGAGACGCCAGTTGTTCTGGTTAGGAGCCAGTGTGTCTCAAGTACCTTCGCATATCCTCTATAAGACTTCAGTGAATGTGTCTGCTGTCTGTCCTACGCAGTAAAGCACATACTGTCTATTACTGAGTGAAGTGTTCAGTGTATTAACTTGAAAACATTTGCTGTCTCACAGAAAATGTAATTGTTAAAGCATCCTTTGGGTTATTATATCCAGTTGTTGTGAAAATCTGGCAATAATGACATTACATGAAGTGCAGTTAAGTTAGAAAATTGTCTTTTCCCCCTGAAGTGTTTGCTTAGTTTGTTGAAATTTATACAGCTGAACTCACCTTACTTTTAAGTATCGACTAACAAAAAAAAAAGGAAAAAAAAAGAAAGAAAAGTAATTAATGAATCATATATATTACACATTTCTAAATAAGGTCACTTGTTCACAAAAATGATTTTAGATGAGCATACTTTGTCAGAATTATTGTCAGATCACCCATAGTAACCGAACTGTAGAGGTGACAGTGACAAATAAGCCTCACTTTTATTAAAAAAGCGTTCTGGCTCCTTGGAGCTAAATGTGGAATGAGCATTTATCGTAGATGACCACAGGGGAAATAAAACCTCATGGCCATCTCTTGTGTGAAGTGAAAATCTTTGTCCTTAACCCAAGATTTTCTCTCCGTAACTAGAATGACCTCGCATCTGGTGTTGCCACGGCTTGTCTGACAGGAATATGTCTGTCCTCGCTAGGTAACAAATGAACCCAACACCCCAGAGACTGGTCTCGCATCTGTTTATCTTTTTCACCTGTCTGTTCGATGCACTGCATCAGGCTGACACTCCTCCGCAGCCTTTGTGGATTTCAGAGCATGCCTCTGGCATTACAGGGACATAGTCAGTGCTGATAGCAAGATATGTCAACTTGAGGGTTGATGTGATAGTATAGCACAGTGTGCAAGACCAATTATATATTAAATAACTTTAATAAGTTAATATCCTTCATCGCACTTCCCTTTTTTCCCCTACTTTCTTTGGGATTTGTGCTGTGCACCGAATCAATAGTCAGTTGACAGACCAGTAATTGGCAAATATCTTTAAGTGTTTTAGACCATCATAGAAAAAAAACAACTGGATGAAAACACCCTTAGCTTCAGAAAATTGTTAACGAGATTTTTAGCAGTTTTCTAAAAATATATACATTAAGTGAATAATGAAATATACATATATTTTAGTACACTACAATGAAATATTTTGTAATATACGTAAGAAAATCATGAGAGGAAAGTAGGCACTCTTTAAGGCAAAATTAAGGACTCGGGTGAGGACAACAGTCAGGGCACTTCCTCTGTGCCTCGGTGGGGGTAAGAGGTTGAATGAATTGTCTAGCACGGGAGAACATATGCGTTATTGAAACACTGAGTTACCGCTGCAGCCTTGCACAAGTTTGTTTGATTGATACTGTTTTAGCACACTCATGTCCCCTCATGCTCATGGGGTTTACCTGGGGGAGAAACCAGGGGAGTGGGAAAGGTGCTTAGGTGGCTCATCTAGGTTTTGGAGGAAAATTGGTGCCATCCATCAAACACTGCATTTAACAAATGCTAACGCAGGCCTGACCAACAAAGGATTCATATATGAGGCAGTGAACTGGGAAACATGAGAGGCGCTGGCATTGCTGAGGGTCTATCAATCAGCCAGTCAGCTCCTTTATTTAACGAGCAAGGGCCACAGACCCCAAGGGCCACACTCCATATTCTGGCTGGTTGGGCATGCAGTCTTCCCCTGTAAAAGGAAGAAAAAAAGGGGAACAGAGGGATGAAGGGAGGAAGGAAAGAGGGGCATGAAGGGATTGGGGTGGGGGGTGGTGTATGTGTGTGGGTGGGTGGTGGTGGTGATGGAGGTGCAGAAGGGTTTGGCCTGTGTCCCCTGGTGTGCCGGTGCGCTTCATCTTCTCAGTGCAAGGGGCTGGAACTGCTGCTTGATGGGATTTTTAGCCCTGTGGCCTCCGCTGTCCCAGCATCCATCTGGAGGGCTGCCGTGTGCACAGCAGAGAGCCAGCCACTCAGCGACACAGCCATAAAGAACAACCCGTAGGCCAGCCAATGCCACTGATCTGAGGCTCGCAGCTCTGTTCAGTGGACAGGCCAACACTCAGTGGCACACATTCCTGTCAGAGACACAGGCTGATCCCTAAGCTACTGTGTGCTCAGTGGAACAGAAGACATGCTCTGAGAGGCAGCCCACATCCAACCACCGGCTCCTTCAAAGCTTAGAAAATTAGAATTGAAGGAGGACTTTGCTATTCAGCATCCCTAATGGTGTGGAGAGGACTATCTCCCTCTCTCTCATTTTATCTTTCTCTGTCACTGAAATAGGATATATACAGTGTGCTATATTATTGCTACGTGTGGCTTTTTATTTTCAGGATTTCTCCCAGTACATTTTTAGCTTCTGTTTAAACAGCAGAAGTTGTAGTGGCACCTTGCAGACTGTGCAAATGTATGCATAGTGGCCACGCGGATTACTGATTTGAATAAGCTTGACAAGAGGTTGGCTACAGTAAGAATTTGTCTAAAAACAATACTTCCTTTGCATACGACGCCTGAATCTGTCTCTACACAATAGTTCAGTTTTAACACCACACTGCACAGGACCCAGAACAATAATATCAGCAATATATAATTGAAAATCAACACCAAATATGCAAAGACAATCATTACTGCCTCTCATTATTGGATCCAATTTATGTATGCCCCAGGGAACAGAGTTGCAAATATTGCTTTGGTACTGTGGAGAGCTAGGTTACTGTATGCGCCACGGTGGTGTCGAACATGCACAAGACTGAATGTGATACACCTGATACTACAGTGTGGAAAGTTTGAATTGAAAATGTTTTTGTTTCTTCTCAGGGCTGCGCAGCATCATTAGCATACCCCCCCTCCCCGACGACTGTAAATTCAGTGAATGCAGCCCTGTGGTGGATAAGGTGGGCAGACGGCAGACTGTATAAATAAACAGAGTCTGTCTGAGGGCAGCACTGTGGCCCCCACCTGCCCACCATCAATCAATATTACAGCGGCCACTGGCAGCCCAATCGCCCTTTTATAGGCCTGTGAAATGATCAAACATCTGCTCATAACCATGCTTCATATATGGATGGATCATACATACAATATCAAATCCTACAACAGCATGTAGCAACAATGACAGTACAGCAGATTTATCCAAAAGTATGTACAGTGTTGGGGGGCTGGGGTGGGGTGGGGGGTAAATGGCTTTGAGACTGATCTCAACAATTACTGCATCGGTGGGATTTTGAAGGCTTCCCAAATTCTGAGAATGAATTAAGTCTTGCGTTTTCTGTGCAGGCACATCTCAGTTTAGACTATTCCATTGTTTACCATTTTGAAGTCAGCCATGTTGATGGGCGATCAGTGTACATGATAAAAGTTAAAGCCAGTAACTAGTTTGGCAGCTGAAGTAGACAAAGGTTGCTGGGGCCTGGTCCACGGAGACGAGGAATGAATCCAAGTGGTCCAAGGTTAATGGTGGCTTGGAACAAAATAGATTCAGTGCCAGGGGCGTGCTGACAGGTGATTTGACATGAATGAAGGTGGGCCATCAATCTCCTGTTGGCCCCGCTGACCCTCCCCTGCCCAGCCATAGCAGCTAGGGGGCGCCAGGTGTCATGGTGCCCTGACCCGTACAGGTCTCCAGATAGCCCACCTGCTGTCTGCCTAAAGCTCCCCCTACGGCTTGAAGAGACTCCCATCACTTCAAGCCTGGCTGGCATAATGAAACTGTGATTGGAAAATAGTGAACTGTGACAGGCATTAGTAGACTCAAAGTCTTCTAGCCAAATTCAAACCTCTCTCTCCAGGTTTCCTTTTACAGCCCTGTCTCCTCTTGAATCGGCGTGACAGTTTAATGGTGCAAAAATGATAATCTGCCAGCCCGTCTTTAATATGCTTTCATACTCTCCTTGGCTATTGTCTTGTGTAGACTCACTCAGCTTGAGGAGAAATATCAGGTAAACTGTGCTGAGGCGAAAACTGCTTTGTGCGGTATAAGTATCATTACATGGATGTGTTTATACCCTCCCCCCACTAAGGAGTTCACCCCAGGTGGATTCAGCTTCACGCTTAAACCTGGCATAAATTCTCTGTCACAAATCTCTGGGGCAGCCAGGCTTGCAGGCACAAAAGCAAATATTTCCATTCCTGATCATGGCCGATCCCTTTTAACATCCACACCCACTGACCACCCTTCTCCCCACCCTCCTTTGAACCTACCCTAGCACCGCCAGCCAGCCATTTGTCACAAAGTAATTATAGAATTATCGATTGGCAAGCAATTAACACCTTTCTTCTCTTATTCCACCCTCCTCCATGCCCACCCCACCCACCCCACCCCTCCTTCCACCCCATCCTTTAATTTGGACTTGTAAAAAAAAAAAAAAAGAAAAGAAAAAAAAAAGGAAAGAATAAGAAG
>JAVDPK010002429.1:375814-417596 GCA_034780415.1 Cichlasoma orientale
CAATTAACACCTTTCTTCTCTTATTCCACCCTCCACCCTGCCCACCCCACCCCCCCCACCCCTCCTACCACCCCAGCCTTTAATTTGGACTTGTAAAAAAAAAAAAAAGAAAAGAAAAAAAAAAAGGAAAGAATAAGAAGTGGGGAAAAAAGCCATTGGAGTAATGCATTTAATCCTGCTGGCATTTCCTCGTTCTCCTCAAATTAATAGGGTGATGGGGACAAAAAGGCTTTTCTCTCTCTTCCCCTGTTTCCTCTGCTATTTTCTCTCCTCTTCTTGCCTGCTGATCTATCTTTAACAGACAGAGAGCTGCTTAGAGTACAGCCAAACACTCCATTCAAGTTGGGATGACGCATATACGCCATCAAACCTTATTTCGGAAAGAACACTTTACATGCTTCATTATAACCACGCGGCTCCTGATATTATAGCAATGTGAATGGTGTTGAGCTCTCAAAATGGGGAAAAAAGCACACCTAGCTGGTGCAGACTGTTATCTTTATATTTGGCAACCTTTACGGTTAACTCATCTTACTGTCCTGTTTTCCAGCTGCCACTGGTGGTAGTGGTCCAGATGGATGTGCAGGGGAAGAGTGTTACAGCACTTCAGCTGGCAGGTGTCTGAGTCAGGATGGATGTCATGGAACATCACCTTAGTAACATATGGGTAGGGACAGAAGAGTTGATTCCCCTTCTGGCATGTTTGATAAGACATTTCTTTCTTTTTTTTTATATTTAAATCTCTTTCTTCCTGCATATCTTAGCTTCCTAGCATTTATAATATACTTGGCATATCCACTAAAGGGATTTAATGTAATTTGTTTTACAGTGAATGTCCTCTCACTCCATTACTAGCATTTGGTTGCATCTAAAATGGAGCATAATCTGTATTCTTGAACTGTGGATCAGGCCCAAAGTGGGTCACAGCTCTACTTTTAGTGTGTTCCCACAAAGTAAAAGTACCAATAAATATTAATGAGTCTGTATCGTAGGATGAGAGACTAAATTTCTAATTTGGGGTTCTGCACTAAAAAAGAAACCCCTGAGTTACGTGATTTAATTTTCCTCTGCCTTCCCAAGTCGAGGGGTGGGCGTGGGGTTGGAGGGGTGTGACGCTACATCTAAATTGCAATTGGTGTCATCACACCAGAATGTTATTATTATTATTTTTTTTCCTGTGAGGCAGAGCTGCTGTCGTCACTCATCACAGAAGTTATAACATATACTAGTGATATGGATCAGAAATGATAATAACATAGCTAATTTTCTCACTATGGAAAAAAAAAGGTGAAAAATGGAGAATAAGTATGATCAGATTGGATTTAGAGGGATTATACTTGGTGATTTACACGGCTAAATAAAAAGCTTTTGAGGTAGCATTGTAACAGTCTGAATTGTAGCGCCCCGGCGTACATTAAAATAAATATTTAAAAAATACTTGCAAATATAGCACACTCAGTTTCACCCAAGAATCTCTCTTCCTCCCACGCCGATAACATAATGTGAGTGGCATTAATTTGACAGCAATTTAGGAACAATTTGGAGGCATTTAGGGAGCTTTCTCTTTCATGCTGTAGTGTTGATCAATATTTCCCCTCAGGATGTTATTCAAACACATACAGCAATATTCCCCACTGAAAAACACAGTGATATTGACCTGTTTTTCCTTCCCTGCAGCCCTTTTTATTTTCTCAAAGAAGGGCTAGCCCCGGAGACAGACATTGTTGTGGTCCTCTGCTCTGTGCAGGTCTTCTGGCTTTCATAGCTCTAAAACCATGGCTCTCTGTCACACTTTCTTCAAAGTCTGCTCTGTAATACATTCAGTATGCTTGACATTTGAGATAGTTTTGAGAGAAAACTATTATCTAAGCCTGTTTTTCTAGCTGCATCTATTTAGAAACAAAGAAAGGACATTTTTCTGCATTACATCCTGTTTTTGCATTACACAAATAATTCATTGGAAGAATTTAAAATGAAACCCATGCAGGCTTGCCTAAAGCTATTTGATAACCTTCTATGTGCCGCACCATAATACTAGAAATAGCGTTAGGGTTACTACATTCAGCCTTGGTGTAATCTGTATTTTTGTGCATGTTATTTTATCTTTGGTAAAGCTGCACCAATGCATATTTTCATATATATATATGTATATGAAATATAAAAGATGGATGCAGCCAACATGATGTTACCCACTGGTTACTCATGGGCATATTTTAAAAGTTAAATAATGGTGTTTTGGATTTTGCCATGCGATATTATTTTTCTGATGCCAGAAATGACCTTATACTGTATGGATGAAGGTTTGGAGTGCTAAGTTATTAGCTAACACTAGTAAGCTTGATTCGCAATCTGCATCCAGAAGCTGTATGGGTGCAACACACTGACAGATGCTGTATATGGGCTGATTGGTGCCAAGTAACAGACTAATAAAGCTCTAGAATTTGACTCACCAAAACTGAAGAACATACTTCTTGGATGGCCCGTACCATACAGCACGCTATAATATCAGTCCATAATCTCAATCCATTTAAAAAAGCACCAAAAACACACACAGTAAAGAGGTCCAGTTTAATGACTGAATAGTGCTTCTGAGGCCTAGCAGACACCAGTGGCCTACAGCTGCCTGTGTCAGGACACCTGCCAATCAACCATGCCCCTAACTCCAGTATCCAGGTGCATGAGTTATCTGACTAATAATACATGAAATCTCTCTCTCTCTCTCTCTCTCTCTCTCGCTCTCTCACTTTCTGTGTGTGTGTGTGTGTGTGTGTTTCCTCTTACACATCAGGAGCAGAGCAACCAAAATTGGCACACAGCTACATATTACACTCCTGAAGCTGTTGCGTAGCAAACACCTACCAGCAGGCTGAAATGACCTATATGATGATGTCATCACATTGACTAGCAACTACCAACAACAAACTAAAATCACAGACAATATTATATTATGGATATGTACTAGTTAAAAAAAAATCCTCCTACTTAGAGTTGTTATTGAGGGGGAAACTATCCATAGAGGCCAAAATGGTTTGTGTTTTGTACTAGGCTGTAAATATTTTTAATGCTGTTCATCCATCCATTCTCTTCCACCTATCCTGTTCAGGGTCGTGGGGGCCTGGAGCCTATCCCAGCCCCCCCCTCCGCGTCTATCCCAGCTGGCATAGGGCGAGATGTAAAGCTGCCCATTTAATATAATATAGTCTGTGGGGACTGAATTTTTGGGCCAGCCTCAAGCGGCACCTAGAAGAACTGCAGTTTTTGCCACTTTTGTGTTGGCTTAAATTTGTCGCTCTGTGGGTTGGTCCTTGGTCCGTGGTCCACAGGTTACTATCACATCTGCAGTTGCACCCGGCTACTTCAAATCTCACCACTCTCATGAACCTAAATTTCCAGCAGATAGCTGATTCTAGCCACAAACAAACAAATAAACTGTGATTGTACCAGTGAACAACAGTACAGAGCATTTAGGTGAAAACACTGAAATTTCCTTTCAGAGTGGACACATGTTGGTAGAGGCGAATATGCGGACTCAAATCTGACTCTAAAATATTACTTTTCTTTTCCCGAATCTGCTCTAATCTGTGCTTACAGCTCACTACACTGCCCCAATGAGGCCGAAAACAAGTATTGCATTAAAGTTGCATTAAGCAATCGTTACATTGACAGATTAATACTTCTAATATAAAGGTTGTAAAATAAATTTGCACACAAGATAAGATCAAATGAACAGGCAAATATTTTAAATAAATGATTAAAAGACTCTATTCCTTATGATGAAATTCATCGGATTGATCAATACTGGTGATGGTGGTGATCTGACATATGGGAAAATTGATGCAAAAGTTGTGCTATTTATACAGAGAAACATGAACACGTTTCAAAAACTGAAATCCTAAAAAAGAAAGGAAGTAAAACTGACAAAGGTGCACGACAATCTGGGATTACAAAATGAAACAAAATTGACTTTTCAGAGCAGGGGTTTATCCAGCACAATGAAAACTGTGAACAAAGGGGGAGGGCATCAATTTTGAACCGTCTTGTTACAGACATAGACATAATCTATGGCCTGTCATACGCCAAAGTAGTCGCTAGATCTTTAAATGAAAGAAAAATGATTGTTTTTACTGTTAGTATTCAATTTAATAGAAAACTTCCCTTTTTCAGTATTTAGAATAGAAATATAAATAGGATATTATCTGTGAATTCACGGGTAAATTCTGATTTTCATTACAGGTCTTTTTTTTCTTTATTTCTTACAGTGTAATCCCAAAGCAGCACTGAGGGCTTTCTTTGATTTACTACAGCAGCATTTCTTTATAATGTGGGAAACATAATATACATTGAGACATATTGTTGAAATTGACCTTTATTTTCCTAAGACATCTCATGACTGAATGTGTACTTAAATTTCTTTACACTGAAAGTAAGGGAAACAATCAAGAGGTGGTTTTTAATGGGTTATCAGGCAGTCGTTTTACTGGTGTGAGTCTGACGCCTCTGATTAAGATTCTGTACAAGCCATTATGGGGGGGGGGGGATATGGATAAAAACCAAACATATTGTCATCTACAAAACATTAATAAAATCTACTTCCAGGCTACGTTTCAACAAAATTATGTTTAGTGTGTCAAATATGCAAGATACAATTATATCAGCAACAGTAGAACCCCTTTGGATTTACAAAATTAAGTAAATGCAGTCACCATAAGATGTTCATCAACAGATCTGCTAATACTCTCTCTCTTTGGTCTAATGTTATCTAATATGCTAAAAACTTTGGACTGATATTTCTTTGTATCTACATATGTTGGTTTTACAGCACTTCTCTTCTGATCATTCTGTTACACGGTTACTATTTATCATTAACCTGCAATCATCACTAATATGACTACAGAGGCCTGTAGTCATTAAAAGCTGCAGTATCCTCATAAATGGCATTTGTGGTTGTAAGGACTGCTGTCCAGCTGCATTTACACCGTCTCCCTTTAACATCACTGCTAGTATAAGAGGTCTCTGTAAGTCAGTGACAAAGCCTTAGCCATTAGCTGAAGTTTGAGGCCAGTGATGCCACATATGCCTATAGTACTTATAGATTTGTTGTTGTGTAATGAACATGCAGTGAATTCTGCGTTTGTACACTGACCACACAGGTTGGTTAAAATATCATACATCCTCATAGCAGTATAATAGCCTAATGAGGTATTTTCTTGTGAATTTGTGCTGATGGAGCAACGTGTCGCTCCGTTCAGGGGGTGATGTGAGAAACACTGGATTGATAATACAGTTGTGGGAATGTTGGGTGCAAAGGGGGCTAACTTGGCATACAGAACGTAGGATCGTGGAGCTGGTCGTGTTCCCAGTAGGGCCAGGACCTGTGAGCACAAGGTGGACACCCCTCATCAGCTCCTATCCCCACCCTTACACTTGCCTTCCAGGCTCTCATTTTCCACATGATTAGCTTGCCACCTGTCCTCCGGCTGGCCCTTGGTCTCTGGGCCGTCCGCGTCACGACACTATTTAGCACTGGCAAGATTTTCACTGAGACATGCTTCGTCACCGTGGATCTGATGGTAAGAAGGTCTGAAAAATGATGCACGAGCACGTGTGTGTATGTGTGGTGTGGAATTTTCACCATGAATTTTATTTATTTGTATATTTTATTTCTTGCCCAGAAAATGAACATACAGTAAAAATCATGATCTGATGGGTTTATAGACTGACAAAGAAACGAAACAAAACGAAAAACAACAAATAACAAAACCCAAAAATAAACAAACAAAAAACCCAAAAGAAAATCAGGACTCTGTGTTACTTCAATAATCTCAGCACCCGTTATTTGGAGTTATTTCTTTTGCAGATTTCTGTCATGGCAGTGCAGTTCTCATATGAATCAGTGGAAGGCACTGTTTACTACAGAATACCTGACCTGCTCTCAAGCTCCAAAGCGTAGCTGACTGCTGAATGCTCATAATTCTTAACTCTTCTGCAAAGACGACAAATGCGAATGGACCGATTGGCTTTTGGCAAGCTCACAGTATCATCATATTATTTGCATACTGACACTGACATTAGAAGATTCTGTAGAATTTGTCATTGTTTCCATGTTATCTTCTCTCACTGATAAATAAGTGTCATTGTTTAAAATGTATAACTCTAACATCCAATCTGCTGCTCAAAGCTCGTCTCACGGTATGAGATACAGTTGAATACAGATTGTGTTAAAGGTGTGCCTCTGACTGAGGCTGATTTTATTCCTCTCTTCTGAATACATTTTCCACCTGTTTGAACCTGTTGTGTGATGCACAGTGGCATGGCACGACACACCGTGTTATCCCTTGGTAATTCAGCCCCCTGGTAATACATTTATGCTCCGTCAGAGCAAGGGATTGGCCCTGACCCATGTTGGCCTTGCCTCTGATGTTGGTGGCTTTAGACAGCAGAGACAAAAAGAGGGTTACTAAAGAGGAATGGAGGTCACGGAGTGAAAAGTGAAACCTCCTCCACTTAAAATTATGACCAGCTAGTACATTAGTAAATTGTAGATCACCGTGTACGTCTGCAGCCGTGCTTGATTACACATAATAAACCGGCTGCACGATGACAGTAAAGCTGCGTACTGTGTGAGTGCATTTATGTATGCTGTAAAGTGATAATATAGCTCCTTGTGACAGCAATACAGTCAGAAATCCAAGACTTTTTTTTTCTAAGCCTCTAAGGTCACGCTTCTGAACCTGCAGTTGTCAGATATTTTGCCAATTAGATTCTCCATACTATGGAGGCTCGACACAAATTCTCACATCAGACTATTCAATACAGATCCAGGCTTAATTGAACACAGGTGGGAGTTTGGCAGCAGGGAGGACGAGGAGGAAAGAAAGAGAGGGAGGAGGAGGAGGGGGGTGTGGGACAGAGTAAAGTTTTTCAAGTCTTTGTCCCTCCTCAATTTGCATGCCTAATGAAGCTGAGCAGGAGTTAATAGCGGGTGTAATGACTTCTGACTGGCTGGGCTGCGGGCTGCTGGGACAGGAAAGGGCTCCGAATGGCTAACTGTGGAGTAAGGTGGGCAGTGGCAGGTAGAGGCACAGCAGAATAAGCCGGACTCACCCGACACGCGAACTTCAGAAACTTTGCTCAGCATTTCAAATGTACTGAGTTTAGATATTAGTGTATGAGCAGGTATGATATGAGTATATGAGATATGAGTATGCAAGAAAGTAAGTAAAGGTTATGTAGCAACTTTTGTTGTGTGTTTTACAAGATTAAAAAAAGTGAGTTCAGAAAAAGACACCTCCAATGATTGTCTATAGTCCTATAGTCCTATAATTTGTGACATAAATTAAGCCACATTCTAGCAGAAAACATTTCCACACATGCAGTGCTGCCCTGAATTTTTCTGCATGTTGTTGACACCCAACCAGGGGCACGAGTACCCCAGGGGGTCCTTCTGTGCTAGCCATGGGCTATGTGGAAGCTCTAATCAGCTGAAACTACAAATAGCCAAGAGGAATGCATAAATGATTAAAACAGATAAGTAGTGAATAAAAGGTGAATAAACAATAAGCCAAAACACAGATATCTAAAAATTAATGGATTTAAATAGCAGGGGAGACAGTGGACATTTGCAACACATTTTATTCTTACAATTAGAGACATGGGGTGACAACACTAGTGTAAATGCTCATTTAGAATAGGCTGAATTTGATTTATGGAAGTATTTTTTTCCCCAAAAGTTGTAGTTTTGTGAAACTGCTCTTGCCCTATAAGCTGAGTGTTATGAGTATGAATACAAACATACTTAGTTTGATTTTTTCTTTGTATTCCTGTATAGTAAAATTTGCCATTTTTGTTGTATTATGGAACAATGTTGCATTCAATTCCCTTTAAAAAAGGAATGAAAACCAATTCCAAAAACACAAAGTTGCAGCTTACATTCACCGGAATGTCAGGAAAGTCTGTCAGTTTTTTAAAAGTTGCGGTTTTGCACAGTAACTGCACATTAGAAAATGTTAGCTGAACTGCAGACTGCCCCATCCTTCCTGTCTCGCATGAAAATATAGGAGCTGAAAATCCTCACATTGACTCCATACAGGCCCGTGTTGTACATATAAACAAAGATAAGGACAAAGAAATAAATAATGTCATACAATGTTAGGCCATTTTCAGAATACTATACTTAAAAATACAAACAGTAATCAGTGAAGTGTAATTATTTTTTTGAGCATGCTGCAAATGCCTTTTTATCCATTTTTTTCAACTGTCCCCATAGGGGGTGGCATCAGTTGCAACATTGTTTTCCTTCCTTTCAAACGATGATATATTATATGCAATCATATTTAAATGGTCGACTTCAAACTGTTTCTGTGTTACTGAGAGAAATGCGATGAATGTTGCGACCATCTATGACCATACGAGGGTGACCAGACTGAGACCGTTACCTTTGCTTCTTCAGTGGCAAATGTCAGTGGGTCAATAATTGTGACTGTTTTAATCACTCATTCTTATCATTTGCATATGGTTGTTTGCCATGTAGAAGTCTTTCTTTCTTCCTTAGTATAAATCTCAATTGATTCAACAAATTCAAGACTTGCTGCATTTATTCTTTTTAAATTTTTAATAAAGCTCATATTTTAAATTAGTGGCTATGCTGTTGGTGTATCTCAGTGGGATCAGCTGTTGTAGGGAAATGGCTCTCCAACAAAAAGCTCTGCTGGAAAAACAGATCTTACTGGATGTTTCTTCGGTTCCACTGTATGAGGATGTGCTTCACGTTAGGTTGCCTGGGGTGGCTGTGGCCACTTCTGGCCACCACTTGATGTTATTGGGCTTGGCTGTTCCTCTGGTGAGAATGGATCTAAAGAGGTTCATCTCCTGCTGTGTGCTACTTGTGAGAAAGGGCAAATTCAGACAATGTCCTGGCTTGATTCTCACTGACATTGTCTGAAATTCATGTGTAAAAATAGCTATAAATGCACTTTCTATATGAAATCTGTTCTTCCCCATTTTAGGGACTCACTCATACAATCTAAATTAAGGCAAACCAGGCACATCTCTGCAAAAACCCACACCCCAGCTTCACTTTAATGTCACAGGAAAATAAACTCTAATCTCAGTGAGACTCATATCCGTTTTACTGTGATCCACTCATTTTGTCATTAACAGTTGCGAATACTTTCTGTTTTTATCAAATACTACAACACGTTAACAGAGGCCTTAAATTTTGAGGGGTATCCAAAGACAAAAACAAGTCAAACAAAAACCTTAAAATAGAGCAAAATCAGGTATTCCATATTTCCACACCTATCTACAGGTTTTTTTTCTTTTGCATTTTCTAGCTGATGTGTTTTCCTGGTTTTCTGGCACATCTCACAGATAATTCAGGCTGGCACCGTCACCCACACTGGTCACGGTGTGCCAACACTTCTGCTGGCTGTAAGACACACACGTATCTACACACTCATACACGCACTCAATCCCGATGGCCACAGATGTAGCAGTGACCAGCCCATCTCCACCAGGTGTTGCTTTATAGCTGTGTCACTTTGAGCCTGACTCCATCTGCCACACTCAGCAGGAGGGAAAAAAAAAATCTAAAAACAAACAGCTTTTCACAGCATGTGCACATGCACAAATACACAGAAGCATTGACTCATGGCTGATCGTATGCATTCTAAGGTTTGGTATTATTTTTTTTATCGTTATGTGTAGGTATTTATTCATATGTAGACAGGTAACTACAGTCAGTCTAGATTCACCGCAGTTCACTCTAAATCATTTTGTTCAAACACAGGTGTAGGCTGATTTTATGATCTGCTTACACCATCATCATCATTATTATCGTCATCATCTTCTTCGTATTTTTTCGTCTTTTGCCTCGGGTGTCCATGGCAACCCCTGCAACAATATGACAAAAACTTGCCACACTGATTAGACTGTTGCACAAACCACTGTGGAGGTGCATGTCTGCAAAAATCAAGCCCCATTGAATTTGTTGGATCAATCCAAGGTCAAAGCATTCTGTGATGTCAAATCATCAAACCAGGCTGATTTCAATTGGCTGTGACACTTCTAAAAACAGCTATTGAAAGACTTGGTCTCTACCTCATCTTTTGGTAAAGATTGAAAAAAAAAAGTGACCCTGAGAATATTTTTTTTCCAATTTCATAGAAGTTAGAAAAGGTGAAAACACTATGAGGTCTTTACTGGTTGGTCAATGCCACAGAATAATCCCAATGGATTATGTATTATTAGTGTAAGAAAGTGTACAATCGAGCCCTCATCTCTATAAATTCTAAGTCAAACAGAATTCATTAAAAAAAAGGCAACATTTCTTATCAAATTATTTATGATTAAGGATTCGAGATGACTCAAGTTTTCCAAGACATTAGTCTAGCATCGCCTCTGTCATAAACATAATTGTATTATCATAATTAATCACACTCTCCAGTATCACAACAACGTTCGCTCGCAAAACTGAACCTGCGATCTGAGTCAGTGGCGTCAAATTCTAATAGCATTGTTTAGGCTCAGCGATCCGTCATCTCGCAAACAGGTAATGTGATAGTAGAGGAAACAGGCGATGCAATTAGATCTGTGTTGAACAGCGGGGCGTGTTTTTCTCCACTGCTTGCTTGAATTTTTAATCAGACTTGTTTTGGAGCACACCTGAGATGACACAGCGCTCCACAGTCTGTGAAAGAGCAAAAGGCTGACCCCTAAAAGTGATCAAGAGATGGAGATGCTCATCCATGGCTCATGCATATTTATAGTTCATCTAATTATATGTAATGAGAGGGTGTATTTGATCTGCTCAGTGCTCTTAATCAAGAGCTCAGGATGATTTCACATCTTCCAAGCACTCATCATAATTTGATATTTGATATCTCGAGGAACTCGGTGGTCTTTGTGGGACTAACTGCTCATATTCTTTATTTACAGCTTATTTGATGAATTGTGCTACTATTTGAATTTTAATTTTAAAAGTTTTATAAAAATTAACAAAATGCAATATTATCTCGCATCACATCTTCGCTTTCATTTTTACAGTATTCTGTGTCGTTCCAACGCACCGAGCATCGGAGCGTGCAGGGAAGAAGAAAGCCAGGAAACATGGATATTAACAGCTGATGTTTCAAATATTCAAAAAGTCAATTTTGTGAAGGTTTTAGAAAGAAGAGAGGAAGACATCTGCGCGAGAACAAGTGTGTGTGTTTACAAGAAATCTCCAAAGGACAACATAAGTACATGCTGCCACCTGCAAATGTGTTTGTTTTTATGTGAAATCTTCTCTTTAGATTTGGAAACCTCCTGGGTCAATGGAGGTAAATGCATGCTGGTTAAGCACAACTCAGTAGCATGACTGTGCATAGAAACAAAGACTGGAACACCCAGAATGGTGCTGATGTTTTTTTTGTGCATTTAGTCTCATTGGAAAATCAGCATGACTTTCAAAGAAGTCATGTGTTGAAGAAGTGTTGAGGTGAAGCTTTAGCAGTGGCTTTTTACAATAGAACAACAGCATAGAAACAAAAATACTGCTGTCTGTGAGTGTAGGTGCTGTGGGTCCTAGGCAAAGAACAGGTCACCTGTTACTGAAGGGTTGGTGGTTTAATCCCTGGATCCTTGTGTCAGTTTGTCTTAGAGCAAAACACTTAACAAATCCCTTAAAAATAAGAGGTTGAGCTCAGCCATTTGTTGGGGATTAAGAGTAGAGCTGATTCTCCTTCACATTGAAAGGAGCCAGTTGAGGTGGTTCAGGTTTCTGACTTGGATGCCTCCTGGACGCCTCCTAGTTGAGGTGTTTTATTCATGTCCCAGTTGGAGAGGGCCCTGGGGAAGACCCAGGAGACTTTGGAGAGATTATGTTTCTTTGCTGGCTTGGGAACGTCATGGTGTCCGTCTAGAAGAGCTGGAAGAGGTGGCAAGGAAAAAGTATCTATGTGGCTAGTTCTGAGTCCCAGACTGCTACCCTATAGACCCGGATAGGAATAAGCCGCAGAAAATGGGTGGATTGATGGATGAAAAGAACAATGAACACAAGACCTAACTGCAAAATGCTTCGTCTTAGAAAAGCACTGTGCTTATATACAGTACATATCATAAACATTTCTATGTTTATAAAAGAAGAGTGGACTTGCGGCTTGTGATGTCACGGCTTCCTTTTGACCCAACAATGAGTTGACACCTGATGAGCAAAAATAATTTTTCCATTCATCCTTCCACATCTCATCTTTCCACATCCAGCTGATCGCTGCTGCTTTGCTCCGAAGAACAAAGTTTCTGACTCTTACCAGCCTTCTTTCAAGCCAACAGGGGGGGAAGACTTTGATATTTAAAGAACATATTGTATTGTTAGGTAGTGCTGAGCATCCAAGATTTGTGCCTCAATCTGCAGCAGTAGGCTGTTGTTTTAATGGGCTCTCTCTCAGTGGTCCATCAGACACAATCATCATATTCAGCTGACTGTTAAATTCACTTGTAGCCATACGATCTGGCTTGATATGCAACCCGACAGTTAGAATCAGATGTACTCTGCCGGGTGTTTGGAGAGGCCACAAGCTGAAAAAAACAGGTCAAATAATAAAGCTGCTAATCTCTTGAAACAGCAAATATGAAAGTTTTTATTAGCTGGGTAAAGTCTCTTTGTCCACTGCATTGATCAAAGAGAGAAAGTAGAGCAAAGAAAAAAAATCAATATCAAAATATGCTGATTATTGATTTACTTGATGGTTCATCTGGCATTTAATCTGTTTGGCACAGCAAAGAAGAACATGTGCCCGTCCCATCTGTGGTAGCCAGTTCCTCTTCCCTATATTCTTTTATCTCTTACCTGCTCCCACTGTTAGAAGTGTTCCTTAATCTAGCCTTGCTTGCAACCTGTCTTCGTCTCTTTCTTCCCCCGCATCTGTCCGCATGTCCGTCTGCCAGCCCTACCTCCCGCTCTCACCCTACCCCCTGTCCTCCGTCGTGAGGAGATGAATGGTGCTCTGTCACTCGCCAGGCTCTTCAGAGGGCCGGCGCTCCGTATGAGGAAAGTGCCAGTCATTAACAGGAGGGGGAGGAGGGAGAGAGGCAGGATGAAAAATGAGTTCATTTACGGGCAAGTCCTGTGAGCCGCATAACGTCAGCAGCAGCAGCAACCCCCCCTCACCTTCTCCTCCCCTCTTCCTCCCATCACTTTCTGTAGGTGCACAGTGTGTGAGTATGTGTGTGTGTGTGAGTGTGAGTGCATGAGGGGTTCGGGTGAGAAGGAAGGAGTTAGGAGGTGGCGGTAGGAGTTACTCAGCAGATTTTCACCCATGTAAAAAAAAAAAAGGAGGCCACTGCCTGTGAGAAGAAGCAGACACAAGATTAAGGAAGGTAAGCTGAAGTGGGAAGAGTCTAAGCACAGAGGAAAAGAGGAGAAGCATTACCAGGTCGGGGATTAGACAAAGCCTCATTATTCAGATTGGAAGGGCCAGAATGAATTTTAGCCACAGATAAATGCCTCTCACAGCTAAGTAGCTGCATGAAATCTAAAAAGCTAGGTCAAACTGACTTAATTAGATTGCTGTTACCTGTCGGAACCCTAAAAGCTTTTCAATAATACAAAGTGATAAATATGCATGAATCATGTCTCAAAGTTGTATAAAGCAAAGATGTACTGTACTGCTTAAGTTGATATAATGCTAGAGGTAGACAACATTATACAGCAAGAAGCCTAGAAAGGCTTTTTTCAGCTTTGTGGTATTTCAGCCACAACGAAACGCAACCCTCACCTCGTGTGCCAGATGAGAGGCAAGATAGATTAGAAGGTAAGAAATTACAAAACTGGATTAAAACGAGGGTTTGAAGACTATAAAATGTGACACTAATGTGTCAGTTAATTGCAACAGAAAATTTGTGTTTGGCGTATGGATGCTTTGCAGCAGTCTTCTGCAGCATATATGGTTACAGGCAACAAACACTCTGGTCTATTTTATGTTCTTTCATTAAGCTTCCTGGCTAAACGTAATGAGGAATGCCAAATTTAAGAAAATTTCCCAATGAAACGTGTTTTGCAGCCATTTTAACAGATTCACTTCAACACAGCTGTTAGCGGTGACTACGTTATGACTTGCTCCTCTTCTATCTGAAGACACTCTTTCTTGGTTTTGCTTAGTTTTAGCTACTCCAGTTGTTGACTGGCTCTGGGCAACATGAAAGCAGCTTTCTTGGGATGAAAGCACCTACAGTGCATTATTTATACAAAAGCCACAAAGTCTTCCAGTTCCTTCCATGCACAACTTCTAATTGTCGTTTCCAACAGAAGGCAGAATAATGCGAATTTTATAGTGTGACTCTGTCACAATTAATTCACAGCAAATGCAGTCTGTCACTGTCAGCTGAGAAAATGAAAGACAACTTGTGCCTTCGTGGGATCCGCGAAACTTGCGACTTTGTATTAGGAATTATGACTGGCTGTGGATCGCACTGTTTGATGGTGGCCTGAAGCAAAAATGATAAAGAAAGATGGATGCAGATGTTGTGGAGAGAGGAGAGGAGCAATACAAGATATTTTGTTCTTCGGCTATAGACAAAAGAGTAGGCAAGGATTTTTCTATGCCATATTCCTTGTGGGAACTAGACTCTATCAGTTTGAGATGATGTCTTAAAGTCATACTGGGCCTGAGCACTTTCTACGTGTTGAGGTGCGGCAGAGGTACGACTTATTTAATTTCTCCCAGGTTCATCATATTGTGACTTTTTGTTTGTATTCAGGTTTTATTTCTAAACACAAAAAAGCAAATACATCTGAGGCTGCTGGGACTGTGATCAGTTTTGCTGGTATTCATGATCAATTTATGATTCCAACCCTTGCACAATTGCTACGAGCATGTCTGTTGTTGACAACCCACAGTGCAGCAGGAATGTAGCTCAGCTCAGAGACAGTATAAGAGGAGACAGGGCACGAAACAATCACGCACTGAGGTCTGTTGGAGAATTTCGTAATGCCGAAGATTTTCTCAGCCCCGTATAGGGAACCGTATAAGCGAGCCGTATTGTTGCACTGATGCATTCACGCAGATGAGGTTCACCACAGTTTTAACTGTGTGGTGGCAGGCGTATTAACTTGTTACCACAGTAAAGATGTAGGTAAGTGGACTTTCTTACCTCTTACTTTATTTTTTTGTCTAACCAAATCCATAATGTGAACCATCACGTGCAAGTGAAGCTGTAATGTCATGTAACTTTGCACATGCATAGTAGAACTAAGAGTAGCAGAGGGAAAAAGATTTTTTTTAAATCTATTTTTAAAGTCTTTTTTAAAATCATATTTTAATGCTGATTTTATACACTTTTCATTTACTGGTGACCACTGACAACTTACGGGTCTCTCAATATTCATATAGATAGGGGCGTGAAAAAAATGGACCACACAGCTGCCAAAAGGTGTAACCAAGATGGGTACCAAGTGGCAAGGCTCGTTTCTAGAAGTATTCATCTGTAAAGCCCTGTTACTCCAGAGTGTTGCATCTACATTAGCGAAAGAGCCTGTTTTATAAAATCTAACTGTGTAGTTACAATGTAATATCTCCATTACGCCTAAGCAAACGGAAAATAATGCTCAAAATTACGGTTTAGCTTTCAGATGCGCCACAGATCAGCTTTAATATTTTCACCTTGCAAAGTGGGCATTTGATAGACTTACAACTCAGCGAGTGTTTACCAGCTGCAGCAGCTCTGAACTGTATCTGACCCTCTGCTCTCAACCACCTGGAAGGGGAGAACATTAAGACAATTTCTCTGTAGGGATTCATAAAATGCCACATCATTATGTTGTGTATAAGTTCTGGTCTTTACTGCACGTACCCTTCTGACCACTGCTACAGTGGCCACTGGTATAGCCGTATCCATCATTTCTCTGTCATTAATCAGTACATGACACTTCTGTCTCTTGTCATATCGGGTTCAGTTGTAGACATTCAAAGCAGAACTGTACAAATATAAGCTGTGGGAGATTGTATGATGTTTATGGATAGAACTCACAGTTCTTCCCTGATAGCTGCTGAAACCTGAGAGTACTTTCTCATCAAAGCGTTCGTCTTTTTAAAACATTATTTTCCTTTTCTCCACAGGTTGGATCAGATTTACGTCGATACTGGAGAAAATATGCAAAATGTTAATCCAATGGAAAAAAAGTGGAAGGCTTGAAAAGAGTTCCCGTTTGATCACGAGCCTAATAAAGATTTCATTTGCTTTCTTTCGTAGACAGTGAAAAAACGGGCAGAAAGAGAGAAATGAGGCCCCTTTTCAGAAAAGCTGCTGAGATAAGAACACATTGCAGGTGTGTTGTGCTTTGTGTGTGGTGGTGTTCCTCTGTAATTTAATTTCATACATCATAAATGCCACTTTGACACTTAGTCAGGCATGTGGCGACATGAAAGCGGAAACCATAAATTAAATCAGAGCCATTTCCTCTTTTCTCTCTGTCCAACTTCTTCCTGATTTACTCTGCTTGGCTGGAGAAGACCGAGGTGCTGGAGCACTGATTAATGTTGCTCTCTGAGTGTTGAGTGCAGTCACTGTAGTTTGTATTAGTTAGAGCTCACACATGTCCCTCCGTGTAGTTAGAAAGAGGCTAAGAAAGATGGGAGGAAAAAAAAGAGGAAAAGTCTCTATTCTCTCGCTCAAAAACTGTACTTCTAAAACTCTCAGTGTGAAACTATTCCTGCACAGTCTGAGCAATGTGCTTTTCTAGAAAATTCTGTTTTATTCCCATCTCTCTGCTTGCAAAGAAAATTCTCATCAAGTGTGAATGCAATACAAAGTTTGGAGCACTGGGACTTATGGATACCGGGAGAGTACAATATCTCTTTCTCTGCATCTCCTTTTATCAGTATCCTGCTGCTGTGATGCACAAGCCATTGCACTTCAATAGGCTACACTATTGTGAATGATTGTGAATGCTTCTTGTTGCCTGACTAATAGCACTAAGCTTTTTGACGATGGTTTTAAGTGCAGCATAGATCTTCACTTTATCACCCCTGTGTTCAAAATGAATTTTTGCCACTCACAAGCCAATACTCCTCCTCCGCAGGAATGGCAAACCTGTGTTTATGAGTGAATTTCCCCCCAGGGCTCTGCCATTATGTGCTGCTGATTTCCTCCAGCACTGTTTAATTTCAGGCTCCGATTGGAAGTACACATTAAAAGTTAATGGGTGAGGTGGCTATTGATTTTAAGATAAATAACACGAAAACAATACAGACCAGCTTCTGATTTTCATTTACCTTTTCATTACTTGATGCTCTCTCAAAGTTTATAGCAGCCTTTCTTGTTAGCTGGTTCCTCTGCATGGCTCTCCCTTGCAAATGCTCTCTGTGTTTCTCGCAGGTTGCAAATCATTTTCACTATTTTATAGTTTCTCCTCTTGCTTATTTCGCAGGAGTATCAACGAGATGGACCTGCTGTGAAGAAAATCTGCCCCAAAGCACCGAGGCCGCATATGCGTCCTGGCTGATGCAGCTGCGTCTCAGCTCGCGCTGCTGGCTGCTCCCTGCCTGTAGCCAGTGGTCTGTCAGGCACCGAAGCAGGGGAAACGGTGGGATAAATGATTATTTATGATCTGCCACCTCCCATCCTCTCAGCTATCCCTAGGCCCTGTTCATTACTGCTGCAGGCTGCTACTGTGTGGGAGAAAACATGCGCACACACGCGCACACACAAATGCTAAGCAGCATCTGCACAAATAAACTCTTGCTCAGGCAAACAACACGCACGCCATTCTTTTCTTTTCCCCCCCCTCATATCTCATTCTTTTCACTTTAAAGCATCATATCTCAGGCGCAGTCTCCTATCATGTCACTTGCACCATCATCCGCAGCAGAATGGGCACTCAACTTGCCAAACTTTCCCACAGCATGCCGTCCGTTGGGAAGCAAAGACATCATCCCATACACTGCTTTGAAAAGCGGCTCTTCCACTACTCATGTTCCCTGCTTGGCATTAAGTGGCACATGGCTGATGAGTCTCTGTGGTTTTGTCTCTCGCTCCATGCATCATGTTTTTCATTGTGCCAGACTTCCAGCAGCTGGACCTAATAAATCCCGGGAAAACCCAGAGAGCTCAAGGTAGCTTAAATAATTGATCAGACTGAGCATGGAGCCTGGCAGCCAGCTTGCCTAAACTACAAGGAAATCACAATAAGACAGAGAACACTATGTCCATGTTTGCTTGTGTGCTTTTACTTGTGTTCGTGTTTGTTCTTTGTGTGCCTTTACCACAAAATAAATAACACAGGTGGATTTTGGTAATACAGATTTTTAGCAACATGTACAGATTAAAAGATGTCTAACATCTAAAGTAAAAGACCCCCCACCCCCCTGCGTGCCTTATAGCACGTATCAGCTCACACTTCTCTTTACAGTGATCTTTACAGAAAACGAGTAAAAAGCAAACCAGTCCCTAAGAGGGGCTTTGACGTGTCAGTCTATTAGGCTGTGAGGCCTGCAGAACACAGGCTATTTCATGTTTTAAAAGCTCTGTGTGACGTCTTGTCTATAAAGAGGAGAGTTAGAGTGTGCTTTAAATGGAATATACATCACATACATCAAGAACTTGTTAAGAGAATGTATATATAAGTCCCAGGGCTAAAGCGATATGTTACAGCAAGTCCATTTAGCTGAAAATACATTGTTGCATGCTGGACACTGTAATTGTCCACTGGGCATTGGAGACCAGTCTGTTGAGTCTATAGGTAGAACCCTACCATGATAACTCACAGTAAATGTCCAGAGCTGACCATTTAACAGGGTGCGCAGTCTTGCACTGTGGTGTGTACAGATGATGAATCAATACAGCCAATGATGATATATGAAGTTCAGGAAACGCGTGTGAAATGACGCTCCATTAGGTGCTGTTAGAATGTCCAGCAGCAGCTGGATTAAAGCAGGAGCCAGAGGTGAGGCACAGAATAACCAGGTGTTCATTTACTCACAGTGAACATGCAACATGAACATGGCAAACAAACAAAAACACTATCGGCCACTGGTTGCATGATGTTGCTAGCAGCAGCAGCAGCAGCAGCAGCAGCAGCAGCCCTTAAGTGGCCACACTTTACAACGTGGACTGTCACAGACAAACCTCCACGCCTTACCATTAAACACTGCAGCACCACAAAATCTATTGAATAACAACAGACTTTGAATTTGACTCAACCACCGCAAACACGCTCCTGTAAAGTCCTCCAAATCCCAGCTGCAGGTTGCTTGAGGTGGATGCTGTACATGCACGTCGGTCGAATGCTGACTGGTTCCCAAGTGTGCCGGAACAGGGAAGGGAGTGACAGTGGAGATCACACGAAAGAGAACATCAAAGATAAAAAAAAAAAAAATAGAACAAAGTATGAAAATTACAGACAATGGCTGCAGTGGACACTTTGCATTGTTTTTAACACTTGGTTTCACTTCAGCTCTTTGTATCTTATATCTTCGTTCTTCTCCGTGGCTGGCTCAGACCACACAAGCAAGAGTAGTCCACAGACCGTTTGCGCTGCAGTTCATGGGCAGTCTGTAGCTGCCCATGAACTGCCAACGGACTGCCCACGCACCACCATCTTTGTAGTGAACTGAAAAGGAGTGAAAAAATGATAAAAACTGTTCACCGGAGTCATTGCTGTTGACATGTTTCTTCGATCTTTGTTATTTTTTTTTTGTTTCTTGCTCTTCGCGGTGAACTCTGCTCCCTTTGTTACGTCTCCTGTTTCAGCGAAATTCATCAGCCCCCATCAACAGTTATTGCAGCTGTTTTTTGGAGGACTGCTTGCGAGCGTGTCTTCGTAGCCTCCGCATAGGAGGACCTTCCATATTCCTTGTCTCTGCATCGCCGTGCTGGTTCACAAATGATTCACAATGCTCATATTTTTAAAAAAGGACACAAAAAACAGGTAACAAAAAAGAAAAAAAGATCAAGACTCACTCCGCATTCACAAACTTATCTTAACACTAATCTTTCACTTAATGAATTCAGCAGGAATCGCACAATTAGAAATGTTTTCTGTGGGCACAATTAAAGCCAGTGTGGTACTGATGGCAGGTCTTCATCAGCTTAACCTGAGCTGCAGCTATCAAACAACAGCGATACAGTCAATCTGTGGTTAGTTCTTTCCCCTTTTATGTTCATAATTTACCAAAGTGCAAATCTACGTGATGAGTTAGTCATGTGAGTAATGAAGAAGACTTTCATTACATGGGGCTCGCAGTGAAGTCTTCCCCCATTAGAAGGAGAAATTGGGCAGAATTTGTTAAAATGGATCGGTGCTCTCTATATAACCCTCCAATACTCAATACTGCCTCTTTATTACTCCTCAGGGTTAACTGCCTCGGGTGTTTTTGGGAACTGTAGTTGATTATTACTGCTAACAACTTCTAGCACCACAGAAAATAAAATATTCACTGGAAACTACAAAACGGCAGTGCTCTCGGCACAGCCCAGCAGCCCCCCAAAATGATTCCCGTCTTGGAAAATCCTGCATCTTACAACCTAATGCCTGATGTTCATGTCCCAGAAATGTGAATTTGTGTCTCAGCATCATTTGTTTTTAACAAAGACTCTTTGTTCGGTACAAGCAACAAGGTCGCTGATGACTTTTATCTGGGTTCAAAGCAGGGAGTAACCTAAAGTTCACAGAGGTAGGAAGTTGAGACAAAACAAGAAAGTCTTCTCCTCATTTCCTGCTTCCTGCTGACCGCCTGTGTTTGTTCCGTTTCATTATGACCTCATTTCCTGTTGTTAACAAAGTGGTTGCGGCTTGAAAAAGCTTTAATGCAAACCTAGTCCCCTCATCAAGAATCTCACCAAACTCTATAAATGATCAGAAGTTGATGAACTGAATGAACTGGTTTTGGTGCAAAATTTTATACTCATAATAACAGGTATGCTTGTCTTTTAGGAGTTCAATTCAGTTGTACAACTGATGTTTCTTCAAAGCGATGATATAAGAAAGCGGACATAATAGCTCATTTATGATATGCCTTTGAACTTAACTACGCTCCCTCTCACCTGTTGAGAACACCTGCCAGTGAGTGATACAGTAAAGCAATAGGCTGTGGGAAGAAAAGCTTCGCTGTCACCTTTTCTTGTTCCATATCCTCTTTCCCTACCAGGACAACCCATCAATAATTACACACAAACTCCCCCTGGCTTAAAATCTTTTTTGCTCGCTCCTTCCCTTCTCACTTTCCATCTCTCCTTTGATTTTCTCTCCTCTGCATGTCAACACAGCCAGGTCCCTTGGCACCAACAGAGCTATCCGCTGTTGCATCCTCCCTCCCTCTGCCCTGTCCCATTACAATGACAATAACAGATAAGAATATTTATTATGTTGGCTCACCACTCCCCGTTCCTCCAAACATCTCTCAGGGGAGCGGCTCCTCACTATCACCCTCAAAAGCCTCATTCAGTTAACAGAAAAAAACCCACATCCACCCCTGGCCTTGATGCTTTCCTTTATCAGTCCAATGAAAGAAGAGCCAGAGCATGAAGGTGTCTCATCTCCTCTGCTTCTTTTCTTCTCTCTCAGCTCTCCCTCCCCACTTTTAATTTTCATCTCTTTTTTTCCTACTCATTTCAGAAAAAGGGGAAGGAAGAGAAGGAGGGAGGGAGGGTGAGCAAATGAGAGTGGGACGCTAGCTTGTGATAACTGCCATGCAGAATGGACATCTCCCTTGTTTATTGGCTTTTGAAATTCAATCCATTGTCTGGGACGGGAAGTGATAAAGGGAGTGGAAATACAGACGCTCTTATCATGCCAGCTCAGTGAAAGGAACTTTTTTTCTCTCCTCCAGATGCCTCCGTTTGTTGTGGGGTACGTTTGTTGTGCGCGCATCGCCACATCCGAATAATGGTGTCTGAAAAATGCATTCATTCAGCTGATTATTTGGACCCTGCTATGCCACTTACTGTTGTGCTGCATCGTTGTGTGTAGTCATCACATTTAGAGGAGGCACACAATTGAGAGTGGTCACAGTTGTCTCATTGGCTTTCCCCTGGATGTGTCATATTTAAGGCTTGAAAACAGTATGTAGTACAGTCTTTGAGTATCGAGGCCATTTTGTTGACCACACTGACATTTCATCTCCTTTATAGCGTGGGATTAAATATCTGACTCGTAACGTCATTGAAGTCTGCAGTTATTTCAGCTGACTTTAATTCTGAGATGCAGTCTGTCAGCACTTTGTAATTAAGGACTGCTGCATATCTGATATTCAGAGGTTTACTGTTTCTTAATTATCAATATCATCCCTGTGAAATGTGACGAGTGTGTGTAGTAACACAAAGTTAAAGGTGAAAAGTTAAAGCAAAGCCCCATAAGGTGTAGCTGCTCCTGGACTCCATAGACTGTAGATAACAGAGGGACGTGAGCTAAAAAATGAAGCCAAATTGGAAGTTCCCGAAGCCTGCACTCTTTCTTATTGCCAGCAGGGGGCGACTTCTCTGCTGCAAATGTAAGTCAGATTGTATGGAAGTCTATGGGACTCGATCTATGATCTAAGTAAACAGCTGTAAGGTGACTTTGCTAGTTTCACATGTTTTTAAATACAACAGGGTCCCCACACACATCCTATGTAACTGTGTAATGAAAGCACGGTGGGCTTTAGGGTGGTACTTTCTATACTTTTAAAATGCTGCCATAAGAGTATTACTGTGAGGAAAAACAATAATCCATGAGACTGCAGCTCAAATTCAACATGGGAATATATAACTTACTTTCTTTTGTTTTACTTTTACACTTAGCTGAGCACAGGCACCAAAACTTCTTGACTGGGCTTAGAAAAATATCGTGGTTTGGGTTTAAATAGAGCGCTCCTTCATTTTTCGTTTGAGTATTTTCTCAGCCCAACACACCCAATGAATCTGTTGAAAAATAAAACTGTAATAGAGAAACTGTAAGTTCTACTGAACGGGTCCTTTTGAGCAGGAATTTATATCTGCAGGAATATTTAGAATGGTTATAATACATTAATAATTTGCACCTTTATTCAAGTATTTAGATTTTCTTATTTTCTTTCGACAACTATCAAAACCTATTGAACACTCGGTCCTCACTACAACTCTGTTAACTGCCAGTAATGGTCTTCATCCTGCAGACACCAACAGAAGTGTTTGCATGCAGTCTAATCAAAGCAGCAGAACATTAATAAAGAGCTGACGGTTTGAGAGATGACATTAAATCGACTGATTTGAGCCAGCGGTTGTACTGCAGAGCAGATGCTCTTATGACCATCAGTTTATTCACCACATGATGATTTTTTTTCACAAATACTGATTGTTTGATTGATTGGGACCCAAAAAGCTAATTTCTTACAACCGCAGATAAGCCTACTGTTAAATAAATTATATATACATCATATTGTACTGTGAAGAGCTTGGCTTAAATAGAACGAATAAAATGTTTTAGAAGTGTTGATTTGATGCCGCTCTATTATTTAACCACTGACCTGTGGGGATTAGAAACAAAAGAACAACATTATACACAAGACAATATTCAAGTATAGCGCTTTCAAACGCTTTCAAACAGGAAATTTAAGAAGTGCGTTTATGTATTACACTATGCGAACAAGAACTTTCAGCTTGCACGGGAAAGAGCATAAACCCAAAAAGGGCAAGACTGCCAACAGAGCTTTGTTTAAATCTAACGGGATTTAAAGTATTACTAAAGCCTTAGTTTATTACCCAGCAGCCCTCAGTGTTTCTTTTAGGAGACAATAGTGAAGTCATGTTTTTCCCTTCTCGGTGGATTTATCCTCTTAGAAATGAAGTTTGTTAGTGTTTAGAACTAATTTATACTTTAACATTTTCTGTCAGCGTCTCGGCCTAGTCAGCGTCTGGTCCTTGAAAAGCTTGATGAACCCCAGCAGGCAAAGTCATTGTTCTGTCTGATCAGTAAATTCCATGTAGACCAAGACAGTAGAAATAAGAAGAGTGTAACCTTTCTTTGGATTACTTACCTTCATTAATTAACTATTTTCACAAAAAAAAAATTTTTTTTCAGGGGCCACAATGGTTGAAGTGTTGTGACAAGACAAAAAATATATCAGCATTTGATCTGCTCTCCACAGCGCCGCTTACCTGCTGTTCCTTCTGTGTCTGCTATGGGGCTCTGTCGCACAGGAAATCACACCCTGCTTTCTCTCTCTCTCTCTCTCTCTCCCTTTCACCTTCTCTTCCTCATAATCTTCTTCTGTCTTCTCCACTCCCCATTTCCTTTGTCACTCATCCCTCTGATCAGGGAGGCTTTTAGCTCCTTTCCCCCCCCCCCCTCATGCAAGTCCTTGACATGTCACACTTAACCTTACTCAAAGATCAGACCGACTGGACATCAGACTGTGAAATATGATATATGACGGGATTAATGTGAAATATTTTCAAGCTTCAATTAATCTCATAATAGTGTTTCCAGATGCTCTTACTGCTGAATAAAGCATATGATTGCAGCGTTGAGGTGATCTTGAATAATAATCTTAGCAACAGTAATGTAATGTTGTCACATCAAGAACACAAGTAGAAAATATATGCGTGTTGATGAGCTTTTTAATTGGATGGCTGAGAGGAGATTTGTTCCAAAATCCCTTGACGCCCTTCGTGGACACAAGGTGTTGTGTCACGGTACCATAGAAAATGGTACTGTGTTAAGACGACTTAAGTATTAATTACCCTATTAACTACATAGGATTCACTGTCTATATCGGGTCAGCCTCTTGTGTTGAAGCAGGCTGTGGAATTAAGAGAGGGCTGCATTAATCCCCTCCTATTTTCCACATCAGCTCTGGCGCATCTGAAAAACATGGTCCATTCAGGCGTTAATTACATAAAGTTCAACAATGTGTATGTGTGTGTGTTTTTCTGTGTGTGTGTGTGTGTGTGTGTGTGTGTGTGTGTGTGTGTGTGTGTGTGTGGTGAGGGCCATTTGTTTTCTGGACGACATCAGCGGTGAAACACATTAATCAATTAGTCTTAGGTGATAAACACACGAAGTGCATCGTCACGTTTCACCTGGGATTCCCAGGTTTCAAGGTTGCTGCCGCTGTTCACTGACAACCGCGCACTGCATATACCCACAGACACACACACGCGCTCTGTAGTGAACACACACACACACGCACAGTCACGCGCACACACACACAGATCTAATTAAAACCATTGTTGTGAATAGATCTGATTCTATTTCAGTGTGGTTAACAGTCCTTCATGGATAAGTAATGAGCTGGTGCTGGCAGAAGGGAAAGCACTTCAACCCTTAAACTCTCCAGCTCTGCTGCTGGACTGCAGCAAGACTCCTTCAGGGGGTTCTACTCTGATATCTACTGTATATGGCAGCAAAATGAGTATAAATGTAATGAACTGAAATACCTTCTACCAGGGGCTCGTGTGATTACATTAATGATCTTTCTAACTTAAACTGTTTTAATGTAATGCATATATAATGCTTATTATCATTTGTATATTGTATACACAGAATACAATAAAGGCAGAAGAAGATTTTCACTATTAAGAGAGATTGTCCTCTAAATTGATTAGGCCTTCAATAGTTCAGAACAGTTGATTTTCTCTCTGGTGAATGTGTGCCTTCTGTTGCTTAAAGGTGGAGAGGATGAATAACACTGCCGAACAAAATGAGCCAGATTCATGAGGAGGATGCACTGATAGAGACGTATGTATAACGAGGATCTATATGATTACAAAGTTAACCTTAAAGCTTTAGAAGCAAGCACAAATCATGCTGACGTCATGTATGAAACATACACAGCAAATGCAGTTTTGTGAGCATCAAGTGCTCATTTTGGTTTCTAGATCCGGGCGGCAGCTGCAGTTGTAATATTCCTTTAAAGTAACATAATGTGTTAGTATTAAGCACAGTGCAGCGGCCCGGGTTTGGTGACGTTCATGATTTAAAAAGATGTTTTTGTAACGTTGCTAAAACGTAAATGAGTAAGTAACCACTCTGTATCTTATGGCTGAGTTTAGACTGACAACTGAACACTTACTGCAGCCTTTGTTGTCTTACACCGTACATATTCATCTGTTTTGCCCCAGTGCTGACACTTAAATTACTGTAAGTTTGACTATGAGCCAAAAGTTAACTTTGTTCAACATTTTACACCCACAGATTTACCTCTGTGGATAACAGTCAATAAGCATCGCATGTGTTGGAAATGTGTTATGTGGGTTTGGAGTGGATTTGGCAGTAAAGGCCTATCATTCATTGACTTTAGATGGTTTAGACCGCTAATGATATGGAAGCTGGGGGGAAAAACTGTAACGAGTCACTATGACGTCACCACACTGCAAAACTAAAGTGCATGACAGGCTTTTTCCACAGATGCCATTTTGACAGCTCACAACATGTGTGAACGCACGGCGGGAAATGATCAAATGAACGGAGGCTCATCGTGACACTGTAAAGGCTTACTAGGACACTGGAATATAACGAAGCATTTGTTAACCTTTACTAGTTCAACCTGTGCTTTTCACACAGTGACAGATGAAACGTCTTTGGTAAAAGAAAGAAAAAACAATAGAGAGGGAGATAACAATCAGCCGTGTTCCCCCCTCAATCTTAGGATCGGATTCAATCAGATAGCATAGGTGAAAGTACCTGCGTGGATAGACCATGCAGGCGGTGGTGCAACAATGACACACAGTGTTTTTTTTTTTTTTAATAATGATTCAGTCTAATGCGAGACACCTTTTGACTATTAACTGATCCCTGATGCCCGAAGATCCTTTCACTGTGTGTGTTTGTTAGAAGTTAATGATACGACTGTAAAATGGAGACAATCTAAAGGAAAAGCAGGAGCGTGAGTGAATGTGCCCCATTAGGGAAGAACAGAAATTTGTTATTGGTCTTAGCAACCCCGGGGATGGACTCTGCCTGGACTGATTGGAATAAATTCTCTGCCGAGCTATTGACAGCAGAGCCGTTGGAAAATAGGAAAATAAAACAGGACAATCTCTTCCTGTCTGTCTGTCTGTTAGTGGAGATAAAAAGTGTGTGACTTTGGCTATGTGTGTGCAGTGCCTCTTCCTTTAACATATTTTTCTCTCTGTGCCTGTCGGAGCAGCGGGGCCACTTTGATCAGAGTGTTATCGGCACTGCTGCGGCCTAATCTGTGTATTTGCTCCGAGTTTTAGCTGGATCACTGTGCTCAAATCAAAGCACTACAGAGTCAGACCAGGAGAGGACAGAGACATGCGGGAACCCACACCTTCAAACACTTATATTCATACTGTATGCACACACACCCTCAAACACACGTCCACAAGGGACTTTGTGCCTCATCACACTCTTTAATTGAACTGGTTTGATCAAAGTCGCACGAACATCCATGTAACACAGGCAAATACACAGAAAAATCACAGCCAGTGAATAAAAATCAGTTTATAAATTAAAGGCTTACTTTCTGTCAAACTTCTTTTTGAACACTAACACAGAGTTAAGCTTCAGCTGCACAAATAATCTCCTGGTAACACCTCTGAAACTGTTGTTTACCACAGTAATGCTCAAGATGAGGCTGCATCAAAAGAGGTTTTGAAAAAAAAAAAACTGTTTTGTCTACCTCAGATTACTAAGTACTGCTAATTACAATGCAACTGCCTCTGCAACATTATAAGACAATCAAAAGATGATTTTGTGTATCTTCTCACTCTGAACAGTTCCTATAATTTCTACTGTTTGCCTAATGACACTCAGCAGTCATTAAAACCATCTCCCACCAAAGAGCACTGTGGATAATTTTGCTGTGAAATAACAAAGAAGCCAAATATCCGGAGGATCAAATGATTTTCTTTTCTCATATAAAGCTCCAGTTGTTTCATTGACCATTTCAGCACCTTTAAATATCTCACCGTTGACTATTTCACAGCTGCTGTTTAGTCATTCTTTTAGCAGCCATTAACCGGTACAACCTTGAATTAAGTTCATACCAACAAATTTAATGTTCTGACTGTTAATAGTCCAAATCCAAGCGTACATAAAAGAAACAAAAAAGAAAATCAAGGGTGCAATTTTTTCAAATAAAAAATTAAAGGGCGACGACTTAAACACAGTCATTTACCAAATAGCCAATAAATGGCGTAGACGTGTGACAGCTCAGATTATTATATCCAACCAACACTTTGACTGCAAAATCATTTCTGGAATGTCCTCTGTTTAGTAGATAATCCCATACCCTTCTGTGTGACCTCCCAAAGGAAGCAATACACGCAGGGAGATAGAAAAACAAAGCAGAGAGGGAGAAAGCATAGCTGCGAGATAATGAAATAACTTATGGAGATGTGCCTCCCTCTTGGAGAGAGTGAGGTATGAAAAGAGAGAGGTAATTGTTCTGGAGCTAATACTATTTTAAGTTCAGGTCAGACTTCGGGCAAGAGTTCTTTTCCAAGACTTCCTACCGGTGGACACAGATTTGCAGAAACAACAAGATGGAAGCCATTATTTTAGAATTGCTTTTCTTCTTCTGTTAAATACTGAATTTGTGTCACAGTGGTTTGCCTTAAAAGGTACGTTTTATTTTTGCTTACCTGCTTTATAGTTCTATGAGGCTTAGTTACACAACGGGTAGGCAGTAGGTGGGTATGTTGATCAAATATATATTAATATGAAAGAAAACTTTGCACTGCAATTGTCATTATTGTGACTCCCAGGTCATTTACATTACTCAGCTCTCCCTATAACTGGTCCCAATATAGCAGCTAGCTTGCTAACACAAGCTACTCAGTTATCCCACATCACCTCTGCAACCTTTGTTCATCTGATTCCAGTTAAATGCAGAATTCCCTTTAAAATCTTTTAATTTTTATACAACTGCTGACACCTTATTCATACAGTTGTCTTAGCTGATCATCTCAGCAAGACCTTTTAGCTGTTCCCCATTCCTACTTTAAATATGGATGGTCCTGCTAAACTAGGGTGTAACACTTCCTCAGCATGCCCATCCATCCAACAATTTACTAGTAAATGGACTGGTTCTTATATAGCACTTTTCTACTCTACTGTGAGTACTCAAAGCACTTTATACAACATGCCTCTTCCATCCGTTCATTCATACAAACACTTCTTTCTACACCTAAGCACTTTCTATCTTACATTCACACACACTTACACTCCAATGGATGCATCGGAGATCAACTTGGGGTTCAGTGTCTTGCCCAAGGATACTTTTGGCATGCAGACTGAGATCCAGGGATCAAACCACCAACATTCTGGTTAGTAGATGACCTGCTCTACCTCCTGAGCTACATCCACCCCTGTTTTTTTTTTCTGGTAGTGAACCTACCAGGAAAAAATGTAACTTTACAGTGAGCATTTGACAAATGCAGTTTTCTCATTAAATACAGGCAGTTTATATTAAAACACATTGACTGATAATACTGATATTAATCCCACCTGTTGATGGGAATCCCAAGTGTTTCCTAGTCATGATGAGAGCGGTGCTGAAGCAAACTCTGATGCTGAGCTTTCTGATCCCCGTGAGAGTCCCATGTTAATAAATGAGATCTCTTGCAAAGCAATACTGCTTTAAACCTATGTATTATGTATGAGGCAAAGGAGAACGGTGCTAAAAAGGAGGAATCATCTAGGCACACATAAGTGCCAGAATCCAATCTCAGCTCCATTAGTGCAGGACAAATCCTATACAGTGAGAAGGGTTCTCCGTATGTTTCCATGAGGGAGCTCAAGAAGCCATTATGGAAATGAAAGGGGACAAATCACATGTTACAGATCACTGGGTAAAGCAGGAACAAAATCATGGTGCCGTATACTTTGGACTGGTAGACTCAACAAAAGAGGGCTGAAACCTGCACAGTTCTCCCTGCAGACTTCTAATAAACTGTCATAGTGAGGACAGGAATTCTATTAGTTCACATTTCTGTCATCTTGCATCTTGAAATTATGCCATTTTGTTTTCCCGCAGATCACAAATTACATCTCCCTCTTACTTTTTCACTGCACTAAGTTTTAGCAGCATGGCATGTTATTTGATCATGTGTCAACACATTATAGTTATCTCTCTGTCTGAGCACAGAACTCATTCTAAGTACGCTCGGAGTCACAACTACTGCAGAAGGTTACAGTGGAAGACAATTTGTCTGTGTTTTCCAATGAGTTAGCATCCCCTTTGAGCGTATGCTCCATCACTGTAGATACAGATCCTTACAAACAATCTCCCAAATGCTAATTGAGGTAATTAAAGCCGCAGCATCCAGAGGAAACAGGTGCAGGTGGTAGGCATTATTCATGTCCCCTTGCCCTTGGAGGTAACCCTCTCAATCTAGCGAGGTAAACAAGGCAGACAAGGGTGCAGTTTTCTCTGTTTTCTTTGTTGAGGTGAGTACACAAGTCACTATATTTCCCCCTGGTGTTGGAGTGTCATTGCTAGTGTGTATGACAACAATAGATAAGTAATCTCCTCAATGCCAAGAGCTTTTGAAACACACACACACATATTTTCCTTGAGCTATATGTGCAGTTACTTTTATTCTGATGTACTTCTGATCAGCTTTCTAGCGCTGTTACGTTGTGGGTAAGACAAGTTTCTGAACATGGCGAAGCTGCTGGCACCAGGCACATTCAGTTCCCAGGGAAACACGGTCCCATAATTAATAAGTGAAAAGTTGCCCCTTTGAGAGTCAAATACTTTCTTGAAAAGAAATGGGTGAGGTAATTTTTCTAGCCGTCATCACTCCCCGCCCCCCAACTCCTGCCACAAGAATGTCCTTCAATTTGTCAAGACTTTTTTTTTTTTTTAAAGAAATGCAAATGCCCTCAGCCTAAATGCCAGAGTTAGGTAGTGATGGCGGTAGGGGTCTGACATCATTACAGAAGCCTTGTTTATATCAGACAGTGATTAGATTAATACTCATTAGAGAATATTTGTGTCTGCACCCTTCCTGTCCCCCCACCGCCCCATCCTCCCCCACCCCCCCTAGGCAACTAGGCAACAGGAACCATGGCAATTAAAAATGGGAAACTGTCATCTCTCATCACCTTACCGAAGTGTTGGGCCTTGAAATAATAATAATAAAAAACAAAAAATAAACAAAAACAACTGACACACATACACGTGTTCACATGAATAGGAGGATAGGAGCAAAGACCTTCATCAAACCGCTATTAGAGTAAACTCACAGAGTAAACTCACAGTTTATTTCTTAACACCACTTTTGCATCGCCGCAAAAAATCAAAGAAAGCCCGCAGTCCGAAAAGATCATATTGCAGCATTACGGGGAATTGCTACATGGCCTACAAGACTATTAGGCTCATGAATAATTGTAATAATCATGCCTGTTACAGTTTCATCAGCCTGGTGTTGTACGCACTGATAGCAAATTCAACGAGCGTTTATTTTCTTTCTGTGCCACTTTCTCAATGCAAAGATTTTTTTTCCCCCTTGGCATGAAGAAGCTTTTCATTTCCTGCATTCACACCCTCTTCCCAAATCCATATCGCTATCATTTCAACTAAGATTTAAAAATGGAAGCTAATTTAAATTTTGTCACAGTTCCCTTTTGCTTTTGGGTGTTTTTTTTTTTTTTTTTTTGGGTGGGGGGGGGGGGGGTGGGGTGGTTTTTATTGTTAAATTCCAGGCACATAAATGAGATACACGGTTTTAAAATACACTACTGGGTTCAGATAAAATCTTTGTGTTAAGGAGCTTATGAACTCAGAGTGCCACTGTAGCACGTTAAGTTTACCATGCGCCTTATAACGCATCCTTAAGGATCTGAATTGATTAAGAAACTAGGCATGCTCCCTATGCGCTTTTGATCGTGATATTGTCCTTTTTTCCCCCATCAGTTGGGACACATGAAAAAATAATGATCTTGATGACCGCAGCATATTTAGGACTTGGAAAGTCACCACTGCCTCCAATATGCCATTGCGAACTCTATCATTATAATTGAATATATTCAGGCCACTTTTTGAATCATTTTAGCTGGCTTTTGGTGCTCTATTAGCTATGGGTTATGATCATTAGGATAAAAGGAGGTTACTTTAACATGCCTGTGTTCAGAGTGTTTGGCCTAAGGGGACAGACTTCAGAGAATTGGGCTCATCAGAGACTGAGGAAATTTGAAAGTGCTCAGTCTTAGGCGACTTTAATTATGCCTGTCGTAAAGCCTCCACTTCCCTTTGCTATGAAGGAGACCAAACTCTGATCTCATCTGTCTGGAAAAGAGTTCCTCAGATGTTTGTCGTGAGATGGCTGCTGGCTGCTGCTTTCTGTGAGCATGTGAATCAGCTAGTGTGCCTGTCTCCCATTCTGTCTGTCACTCTCCGCTCTCTGCCTAATTATCAGCATCTCTGCTGTGTATTCCCCTCTGCCCCCCACCCCCTTCTGCTTCCCTCTCTTCATGCACTCCTTCCACCCCAAAGTTTTTATAACAGGAAAAATGTTCCACGGTGCTAAGGGGGATTTTCTGGGCCACTGAAAGAATACAAGATACATCGAAACACAAAGGAATTTGTGACAAAACAGACACAATAATAAACATATTACAGTATATCATAGGGAAGCACGGTGGCGTGTTGGTTAGCACTGCTGCCTCACAGCAAGAGGGTCCTAGGTTTGATTCCACCTCGGCTGAGGCCTTTCTGTGTGGAGTTTGCATGTTCTCCTCGTGCCTGTGTGGGTTTCCTCCCACAGTCCAAATACATGCACATAGTGGGGTTAGGCTAATTGGTGATTCTAAATTGTCCATAGGTGTGAATGGTTGCATGTCTTTCTGTGTTAGCTCTGCGACAGGCTGGCGACCCGCCTCTCACCCTATGACAGCTGGGATAGGCTTCAGTCCGCAGCGACCTGAAAAGGATAAGCGGAAGCGACTAGATGGACGGCTAATATATTATATAATCTTCAAGTGAGGTCTGTTTTCTAATGGAGAATCACACAGAAACTTTTTTTTCCTTCAGTACAAGATGATTTTCCATCCAGAAATGCATTTAGTACAATCACTGCCTTGTTAGGTGACTTAGCTGCTGCATATACAATAGCATTATAAAAAACTGGCAGATGTTCTGTTGGCAGCTTGTAGGCAGGCCATTTGTTTACCAAGCATAATGTTTGCCAAGCTCACCACTTGAGTTTAATGGAAATCTACTAGCACATCTAAAGACCCATGGTAACCATTTATATTTGATCTTTTCCAATGTAAATGTGTAAACTTCAGAAACTTAACTTTTTGATTCAACAACCACTCAAGCAGAATAATTTACTTCAGGTACTGCCATTAATGAATCAAATGACTTTGGGCTTTCATCAAAGATTATTGTGCAGTCATTTTGCAGCTCAGGTTACAAGTGTACAGAAGTTTTTCTTGTTGTCATATGGTAAAGTGCTGTTGTTAGTGCTTCTTGGATCAATATGCTATTAACAAAATCTCTATATTCACCGGAGAACCGGGGGGGGGGGGGCATTAGAGGGGTGTAGTCACAGCCAAAAAGACATTTGTGGCATGACTTCTAAATCCTAAAGGGAAAAGACTCAACATCATTACTGAAACATACCATAGGTATAGGTTCAATCAGGATGCACGGCTTGGATGTTGTATCAAAGCTTAGTTTCATCCCTCTTTCCAAGAGTGAATTAGGCTGAAAGTGAAAGAGGCTCAGGCTGTTAACAGTCATTAGAGATGCCCTCTGGTTTTGGGTTAAGACTTACCCCACATTCTCTCAAAGAAACAAAGAAGCAGACAAACAAACAAATAAAGAAGCATTTTACTGGCATAGCTCAGGGACCGGTAGTGCTGGTCAATTTGAACCTATGTGGTGGCCTGACCCAGCTTCTAGCATACTTGTTTTTTAAATGACAATGACTGGATAGTAGAAGCATTCATTTTAATTTCAAATGAATAAAGAATACTTTAGTTTCTCTTTGCCCAAACCCCCTTTTTTATGTGAACAGAAGCACAAAAGAACAATTTATGTGACCAATTAGCAGAGGTACACATCAGCCCACAACCTCACTAAAAGCCACTTTTGTTTTTTGTTTGTTTTTTAAATATTATTATTATTTCTACAACCATTATTTTTATTTAGTGTAGATTAAAACTGGCTTTTTTTTTTCCTTGCCTGATTTTCCTATCATTCCAAGATCTTGCCAGTGGTACTGTGTACAGTACTCTGCTGTATTAATGAGTACCTTCTTTGCCACCAGCATTACCTCTGTCTCTGATAAATTTACTACAGTGCAGAAGGGAAAGTTTAGAGGGCACATTTGAACTGGACTTGTCTTATCAGAGCAGCAGACATAAGGCAGTGATAGGGATCTTGATGCCGACTCTGAGGTTGGTCCACTGGGCATAACAAGGCCTTCCTCCTGCTTCAACAGATATAATTAGCTTTGAGTTGTGAATGAAATTGTATTCTTTTTTAGGTCCTTCCTTTTGTGTCCTTTCCCTTCTCTTATTCCCACTCCTTTCTTCTCCACTTTTTTCCACTGAATTGCTGCCAAGCCCTGTTTGCCTTGGTAATTAGGAGCCAGCGCCGGCTTTCACGACTCCATTATGAAAACAGCAAACGGTCCAGTGGTTTATTGATAAAGCATTACACTCTGCTGCAGTACTGTACGGCGATGTATAAGGAGCCTGCAGCCTTTTCAGGTGGACCGCCATACAACCGCCCTCACTGCCAGATGAAATATCATAATGCTATAATAGCCCTATCACATACTCCATATAATACAAGACTGAAATGTCGGAATACAACACACCAACAGTATTAGTGAAATTTAATGCAAAAAACCCCAACAGCAACAACATGAGTTGTGCCATGCTCTGTCAAATGGAGAAAATGACCACAGAAAAAAAAATATAGCCAATCTAATCTGCAGCAGGCAGAGACAGTTGAAAAGGTAATTTCGCTCAGCAATATGCGAGGACAGCTATTTAAATGTGTTGTTGGTGCTCCAATCAGGTTTCCCAGGGTGCTGTGATATTTAAAAGTGACACGGGTGACCCTCCACATTTGCGAGTTGTCATCATGCATCAATCGGCAAAGTGTATATCAAAGCTGCCTGTAATGGTGTGTGCATTGGGATTTATATTTCCAATTAAATCTGCAAATTATATGATTATCCTCTGCACCGTGCCGAGGCCATTTTGGAAACGGATTGTGCTGTTCATTTTGTTTTTCCACAAAGATAATAGTGCCAGTGGCAAACCTGCTTATGCAGGAAGAATATTAATGTCCATGGCCTTGTCACACACCTACACGTGTCTCCAAGATCGTATGCACGCATGCAAGAATATACACAACCCATCACACGGCTGCAGAAACACACAGACGTTCTCTTGTGATGAACTAACGCTTCGGTGTTCTCTCTATTTTTCTGTCACTCAACCTTAAAGACAGACAGTATGTAAGTCCTTATTAGCTGAGATCCAGCACCTGCTGCAGACTTTAATTGCCTGTGAAAATGATATCGGGCCAAGGATCTGCCTGATAAACCTACATGTCGATCTGTCAGACACACAGAACACTGAGACCTTCCTGATGGCCGATATGGTCTCAAAAACAAACGCACACATGTAGACAAGCTCTTTCTCTCTCTCTCTCACACACACACACACACACACACGCGTGCACAAAAACACCAGCACTCACTGAATGTGAATTATTGATTTGAACATGTCAGCTAAAAGACAGCGCAGACCGCCACTGTGGGAAAAGGAAGGATATTTTGCTATTGCTTTGCTATGCTTGACTGCCGAGACAGTGCTCGCCAGAAAGTTTCCACTTTCTCAGTGTTTACAGAGCAATGCCTAACAATGCCTACAAGACAGAGGAAGGAATTGCAAGAGTTTAAAGATGCTGGGTGAGTTGTACAATCATGAAGGAGGAGGGATATTGAAAGGCAGTGGAGACTGTGGGAGAAACGCAGACTGGAGAGGAAGAAGGAAAGTGAGTAGGAGAGTGACAGAGTGAAAACTTTTTCTCACAGGCTATTTGTATGTGCATCTCTGGGGTGCCATTTTAGCTTCCACTTTTTTTTTTTTTTTTTAATCTGTTGGAGTTTTAACTGATGTGCTGTCGCCTCCCTGTCATTCATTACTTTTCAGCATTGCACAATACAAGAACTAATAGTTACACCTGTAATTTCGCGAGGCGTGACAAAATGCTTTATAATCAAAATTCAGTCACGAGATATGCTTTCTGTTCGGGCATGGTGGCGCAGCGGTTAGCACTGTCGCCTCACGTGTGGGGTTTGCACGTTGTCTGCGTGGATTCTTTCTGGGTACTGGGTGGGCTCCCTCCAAAGACATGCTTGTTAGGTTAACTGGTGATTCTAAATTGGCTGTAGGTGTGAATGGTTGTCTGTCTCTGTGTTAACTTAGCCCTGCAATAGATTGGTGACATGTCCAGGGTGAACCCTGCCTCTCACTACTTGGTCAGCTGGGATAGGCTCCAGAAAATGGATCAAAGAATGGAGCACAGTTCCTCAAACCTGCGTTTAAAAGTTGAATTCCATGAAGTTGATCTTTGATAAGAATTCAGGATGCAAATATCTGTCTATGACTGCTAAAAGCTAAACTCTGTAGCTTGGCACTAACTTTGTCTGTGGTTAAACAATTAGTATAAAGTTGGGTTTTAAAGGTTTTTTGTTTTTTGCCTGACTACAGAAACTTGCAGCCACTGAAAGCAATGCTATATGAGGTGTGAGAAGTTGTGGGAAAGAAAGCCAAAACAATACCTGGGGGCAGGCATTCTCCAGAGAGGTGAAGGGAACCGCAGAGCTGGGTGATCTTTCTTTTCTGTCATTACTGTCATTATTTTTACCGTACAGGCAGTCATTTGACCTACTGTTAGGGAAAAAAAAGTTCATTAGTGCAGCTTTAATCTGATCATCTACACGAAACTCTATGAAGTCATTTATCTTTAAAGAGCTGAGTCACTTCACCACTTGCATAGTAAACACGTAGTTGCACACAGAATCCAAAGTGTGCTTGTTGAAGTCTCACACGGATTCTGAGGTGAAAAAAAACTCATTCAGAAGCCTTTTTTTTTTTCTTGGAGAACATCTCAACACACTTCTTGTTTATGCAACAGAAGTGATTTGTCAAGTAAAAGATTTGAATGTGTGAGTATGAGAATGGAGGAGAGAAACAGCTTGCCATCCTTCATGATGATAATCTCCTCTCCTCCGTGCTAATGCACATCTCAATATCCCAGGCAACACAAGTGAGATTGTAGTTTATGACAAGTATGGATTGCATAACAGAAGCTGTCTAATCCTCGCCCTGCAGGCTCGTGGGCATGTCTCCCTTTTACCAAAATGTTCTCTGGTGAAAGATGCCATTAACAATTCTCTCCTGGGTTTAGTGGATTTATGCTGATTTCCATGGATACAAATTAGGGATAAATGAGAGAAAAGATGAAGGACAGCAAGCAGAGGAGGAGAGAGGAGGAGGAACGATTTGATGCAATGGGGGGTGGGTGTTGATATGTGGTGTTCATTCATTCATTCTTCAGGAAGACCTGCGTCCCTCTCATCTGTGAATGTGTTTTAACTGTGACACGCTTGATATTTTTGCCATTCTTGCATTAGTATAGTGTCAGAATTAGGAAGATGTAGTGCAATCACATTTTATTGTGATTTGTTGTTCACAGCACCCTGGATCTGAGATGAAGTGTGACCTGATCTTGCAAAAAGAGCCCGTATGATTCATATGTTGATATGAGTCAGCGCTGTATTGTGGGTCATTTCCGGGTGAAGAGACCGCTTACATGTTTTGAGCGCTCGTACGTGCTACCAGTTATGTCATTATAAAAATTACATTGCATATTTAATGGGCGACGTAATTTATATAATGACATCACTGCAAAGTAGTTTTAATCAATTATTTGATTCTAACTAGGTGGTGGTGGTGGGGATTATGTTTATTGGCACTTGTGGACAGAAAGTCATTTGCCAAGGTCAGCACACTTACAATGCAAGAGAATGCAAACATTCTTACAAATGCTGCACGGAGAGATGAAACCCTGCAGCTCACCATCCATGCTTCAGATTGTGAATTTAAAATTGGGTCCCGGCAGATACATCAGTGTTATTTTTATTTTAATTCAAGTGCACAAGTGAGTGGTTTGCTCCCTTCTAATTACTAAGCCACATCCCCGTTCCTTGAGTGTATTTCCATTAGAATAAGCTTTAAGTCATGTGAACTTAAATAAATAAGTACATTTACATTGATTGTATTAATTGAAATGCTTATTTATATGGAGTTAAATGTGCCATCCAATGTAAAGCTAATTAACATGCTACATCTCATTTAAGCCATACAAAAACTGAGGTGTAAAACTGACAGGGGCTTTGTGTAGGACTATTTATTGAGGTGGTCAGTGACTTTGTGGAGTCTTGAGTCACAGTGATGTTGCTAGGCAACAAAGAAATAAGAAATATTTCTGGACAGAGACTGGCAGGGGAAAGTTTTCCCATCTGTTTTGAATGCTATCAGCTGATTAAATAGCTGCTATCAGTAGTTATCACTTCTATAGATACTGCCAGCAAGCAGCCTCCTCCACCAGCTGGTTTGCTTAGTACCTCACCTCATATAATTATGGTGCTGATGCCTTGCTGAAAAGACATATAGGAGGAGTGCTTTGAAAGCACATCAAAAGTCTGCATAAGGAGCTTGGAGGGAATGCCAGTGGCACAAATCAAAGGACTTTCACCCAAGAGACTTGAGTATGTTGTTTACTTTCATTTTCGCTTTCTGTTTGGTTAGGTTTGGGCAGTAAACCCACTTGATTAGGATCAGGAAAAGATAATAATTTAAGTTAAAACATACCCTTCACATCATAACCAAAGTCACATGTTAGAACTCTCTGCATGCTATGAAGGACCAAGCAGTAAGGAAAAAGCAAAAAAGGTGTAATAAGGTGATTTTACTTAAATAGAAAAAGTATTATGGAGGAATCTAGACAAGTAGCTACTGAATAGAGCCCATTTCAACATAAGGTCAGCGAAACAAGAACACATCTAAGGCTAAATAAACATAACTGACCTACCTAACAGTTAATACACAAGGATGTGCATAGACATAGGCTACACTACCAGACAGGGGAATATTTACATAAGCATTCCTTCCATCCATGCATCCATCCATTCAAATGTTGAGTTATTTTCTTCTGCTTATCCATTTCAGGGTTATGGAGGGTGGAGCCTCTCCTAGCTGTCATAGGGTGAAAGGCATGGTACACCCTGGACAGGATGCTGGTCTGCAGCAGTGCAACACACAGAGACAGACCACTCACACCTGCAGCCAGTTACCAGTTAATCTAGCGTGCATGTCTTTGGCCTGTGGGAAGGATACCGGAGTACCCGGAGAGAATCCATGCAGGCACAGGGAGAACATGCAAACACACAGTGAGGCCCCAGCCAGCCGGTGGATGCAACCCCAGGATGCTCTTACTGTGCTGCTTGTGTATAATTACAATAACCATAAATAAATCTGAAAAAACCTAACATAAAACAGAACAAAATACAAAATAAGATGAATTTACATCATATTTTCAAGAACAAACAAAACTGCTTTTTTGCAAGTTTCCCCGGACACGTCCCCGTCCTTTCAGTCCCCTGTTACATCCACTTCCTGTGTCTTCTGTACAAGAAGCACTTTCACCCCTCTAACCAAATATTTGGAGCTCAGGAAAAAAACAGCAGGTAAATGTCATTAGCAACTTAAAGAATTGTAAGATGAAATTGTTAATGTGCACACCCCAAAGAGCTGGCCCAGTAAAAGCAAAACAAGCTCAAACCAGGTGTTTTTTCTCTCTTCAGGTACAGGTATGCTTAGCAATGTGCTGGCTAAATCTTCATATTTAACATGAAGACATGGGAGGTTTTCTTTTTTTTTTTTTTTGTCTAACTGCAATAAAAGATTAGCAGTATTTTATTGAAAAAGTCAAACTGTTCTTTGAATGTTTGCTGTGGCTGGCTCTATCAGCCGGGGAGGAGCAACCCAGTAACAGGCACAGGTTAGTACTGGTGCTTCGGTGGCAACTGCTTAAATGATTCCTCTAAATTAAAAGTGGTCACAGTGACATTAATTATATTTGTCATTTACTCCTTGATAGGGGTGTGCGATATTGACAAAAAATAATATCTCTATATTTTCTGTAATTTTGTCGATAACGATAAAAACGATATTTTGCATTATTTGAAAATGTGTTTGTAAAAGTGCAAGCTAGTAAAATACAAGACTTAAATCAGTGTTTTTAACACGTTAACTTTGGCGAGTTTTTCAAAAGCAATCGCTCAATACGGAAGGCTTGACAGAATGAAAAAAATCAAAAAAAGAGGCTGTCCAGGGGATTCCCCCTACACTATAGCAAAATAAAAAAATAAAATATAATAAAAAACTCGCTCTTTAGCAGACCACTTCAGCATATTAGCCGATGCTCCAAACAGGTGAGCTCCGAGAACGTTGCTAGGTTATGACGCAGTGATTGTAACATACCTACTTTAATTTAAAGGATATTAACATTACTCCATCCATTATCTTCTTCTTTATCCAACTAGTAGGGGTCATGGGGGGGCAAAAGTTTGCCGAGTGTGTGTTTTGCGAGACACCTTAACTGATTTAGGTTTGTCTTGGACAGCGGGTTCCCGAAACTTTTCACATTCCTCATACTCGTTGATAATGGAACAGGTTAGTTGTCGAGCTATCCGCTTTCTTACAAAGTCTGCAAACTGCCGTCTTTTGAGCAATGTCAGTCTTTTCAAATCCAAACCACCACCTAGCCTAGGAATTAAATCTAAGGCGGTAGACTGCGAGGCTGAATTTCTTCCTAGGTGCAGTGTGTTCACTCATTTCCAGTTTTAGGTGTGTTGTTTAGGCAGCTATGCTAGCATACAGTATGGGCACTCTCAATGCCCATGCGCAGCAGCCTATATCATAAAGTAGTTGACGCGTGGAGCCGAGAGTTGTTTTTTTCCCAGTCAGTAACATACTCGATAACATCAGCTCGCACATCGTTAACACGGCAATTAAGATATTATCGTAGATGATATCGCACACCCCTACTCCTTGATATCCGCTTTGTCATACAAATTTGTTCAAATATTTGTTTTGTAAAGGCCTTCATGGCTATTTACTGTTTTTGGTCTCTCGACCAAATCATATTGAAGCCATTCATTAATTCAAAAATATTAATTCAAAGGGAATAAATCAGTTTTTTCACACCATATTAACCAAATATTACAGAATATTTGCTATGCTGATGATACACAGCTGTATTTTTCTGTTAGGCCAAACAACTTCTACAGCCTCTCCTTCCTCGGTTAAGTTTCCTCCATCTCAGTCCTGGCCAAACTGAGGTCCTTGTTTTTGGCCCCGACAACCTGTCTAAGAAGGTCAATCATTACATCCGCAAACTTTCCAGCAATATCAAATCTTCTGCTAAGAACCTTGGTGTTATTTTTTACATTTCGAAACTCACACGTCTAAGGTCACCCAGTCTTATTTCCTTCATTAAGAAACACTGCAAAAATCAACCTTTACTTTACACACTTTAATTTCCTCCCATCTCATTACTGTAACTCACTTTTCACATGCCTCTCTCAGTCCTCCCGAGTCCAGCTTCAGCTTGTCTAGAATGCAGCAGCTAGGCTGCTAAGAAAAACTAGCCGACGTTCACCCATCACCCTTATTCTTGCTGCCCTTCACTGGCTTCCAGTGAAATTCAAAATTCAATTCAATTCAATTCAACTTTATTTGTATAGCGCCAATTCACAACAAACAGTCGCCTCAAGGCGCTTTGTA